>OY776279.1:61378651-61583651 GCA_963675445.1 Linnaemya vulpina
AACATATATCTCTGAAAGTTGGCGATATCAACTTGAAAACGCCAAACAGGTACTGCGACAAACAAAAATGCTGGATATATGGCAGTTTGAAACCGCTAGAATATGCCGAAACGATCAGATCTATTTTACTTGAATGATTCCAATATTTTAATAGACATTTTAGTTTTTTATATATTATTGTGATAAAACACACACGCTATAAGATCGTACGGTTATCTGAACATGTGCTAATGCGTTTTGCGTTTTTAATGCGATTGGCGGTGTAAGAACGCTGCGTTTTTCAGAATGAAGGCCATGAATAATAATAAACTTTAGACACTCTGATCAGTTAGTGGCAAGGGTGCATCTCAGTGGTTAGTACCCAGTAAAAAATGATATTCTAGAGAAGTCAATAAGATCCTAAACTTATGAAACATAAGTAGTGCAAATCTGGATCTTTCCTAAGAGTTTTTACAACGGGTAGTCATTGCAAAACGTTTTTTTCTGATATTAATTCTATCGGACTTCTATATGTCGTTTTTTGATAATAATTAAATTAATTAGTCGTCTACTACGGAAGGCTTGAGGACGTAATACACATTTCCGCGGCCTTTGCCAATGCAAGTAAAGTCTTAAATTTCATGCAAATTTATGTTCATCAATTTATTTTATTGTCTATCATTAAAGATTATTAATTCAAGCATATTTTTATAAATAAAAAATATGTATAAAAATACCACTTCCAATTTTGTGTAAATAAATCGCTCCCTGATGAGTTGAAAATACACGATAATATACTTTTGTAGAAAATAAAAAACGTTTCTCTAAATATGACTTCTTTTTCTCACTGGGTAGTTCTATAGGCTTGAGGGCGATTAGCTAAAATTAATATTAATTTTTCCTGGACTTCCACTCAGAGAATGGACTTTTCATAAGCATCAGCGCATTGTGCCGGAACTAGAACTGGTGAAGGCAGATTAAAAGTAGCAGCATTTTTTGTTGCAGTACGGCAAAGAAGGGTGCTGTATTCTGCTCTTTTAGTACATGACGGTACTGATCGTTGTCGAACATGGGCAGGCGCAGCGACATGGCTTAGTCGTTCAGTCATGCCGACAACAACTCATACAACCCTGCACTAATGCAGATCTGAAAATTTCGACACTCTGTTCATGACCCCGGAATCAGTGGCATCGTACTCACTAGTTTAGCCAAGAGCACCCTCAAATTAATATTTTTTCCCATTCTGTAACATTTTGTCAACGTTACACGAACATAATTCCAAAAAGTCTCTCTTTCTAAAGCTCGTCATCCAATTGCAAAACCATGTTAAGATTAGGCTGAAGAATGTTGGCTGCTTCAGCACTCAATGAGTCGGTTGGTGCTGATAAATTTACCATTTTGGCGATGTCATAACTTTTGTATGCACACAAGGTGACGCGACATTAAAATTAAATTTTCTTTTTGAATAATATTTTGAGTGGTAGAAAAAATTATTTGTTTTTTATTGCTTGTCCGTTTGCATTCTTCAGGCTATAAATTTTCCTACATCTTACGATTTGATAACTAAATGACGTTATATTAACAGAAAACGTGAGCTGCTTGGACACTCCGTGTAGCTTTAAATGCAACACTATTGTCGTCGATTAACATTTATTAAGAGACTACTGTCAAATTTTGATCCAGCTGCTTTGGACAGCGAATATAAAAAACTTGGTGAGTTTCATTTGTTCATTAATTACTATGTGATCGCTGAAACGAAGGATATAACTAATATATATTCGTACCATGGAAACTCAGCACAACAGATTTCACAATTATCGCGGCTTCGGCGTGCATCTAACGCATAGAACTACAACGCCGATAGTATTTCTAAAACGAAACATGGTATTCATCGTCAATTGTCAGGCCTCTTGTTACAAAATGTTTTTTTAAATTAATGTTAATTATTATATTAATTAATAATCTTGTTTGTTTTATTATAAAATAATAAAAAAAAAATCGGGTCATATTGACCACAGAGAGAAGTGCAAAAGCTATGGGAACGAAGTCGCCCACATACAACCTCTCGAATTTCTAATTTATACATAAATTGTATATTACAGATACTTTAAACTGCTTTTCGTATATGAAAAAGAAACAAACAAAACCTCAATTTGGAACATCTTATCTTCATACAAACATAATCGTATTAGTGAGATCATGACGCATGAACTATTGTACTGCAAACATGTGCCACACAATTTTGCTTAGCCGGTATGCAGTCTTGTTTAATTAAAGTATTTTAATGATATAACAGTTTAAGCGGTTGTTTGGCAATTAAAATAATTAATACAGTTTATATAATAAAATTTACTAACTAAATACTTGGTTTTCCATTATTCATTCATTATTCACAAGATATTTTTGTGCTCTCAAAATCGCACAGCATTGAGTTGTGTATGACTTAAGTATTTTTTCTTTTTTTACATATTATGCAGGCATAAAATCTTTCTTCAGCATGATTTAAGGAATTGCAGACGAGTACACAGAGGAACAAGAAATGATCAAAGAAAATCAATCAATCGAGTTTTGATTTAAAAAATTCTGTTAAATTTGTTATGCGCTTAAATCAATATTTAGATTTAATTAAAACAAATTAATTGTTATGTATCATCCCAGTAAAAATGGACCATCCAAAGAAGTTCTAAACTTATGATCTGGATGTAGTGCAAATCGGGATCTCATATCATGGTTTTAACAAAAGGTTGTCGTTGTTGTTTATAAGTTCTCTATGTATTGAACTCTTACGTAAAATAGTCCTAATAATATTTGAATTAATTAGGCAAAATCACTCAGTAAGAGCTCTCTGAAGGCTGGGGAACACAATTGAACTATTCGTCGCGCTTGCGAAATGGGGCCCGTATATACAAAAAATTATCAATAATTTATATTCATCAATTTATTTTATATAAATATTTCATTAATTTCTTTTTATTTTATAAATAAAACCATTTTCTATAAATAAAGGTGTAATACTTTCTGTAGGTAAGAAAATATAAAACAATTTTTGTCTTATAACTTTTTAATCGATTATCTACAATAACCACTTTCTGATAAGTTTAAATTACACACTTACTGATATTGATACCTTAGAAGTAAAGAAAACATCAGTTCTTAAAAAAAGATCTTCTAATATAATATAATAGAGTGTTAAATCTCGATAATATGCTGGACAGAGTAGCTGCTCGAATCCAAATTCAAAGGTTTCTCTATAATGACTTCATAGATGTGCACCCATGCATGGTCTTGAAACTCCCGAGCCTGTATCCATAACGCGTCTTATGAGAGGGCGGTTGACGGCAGTAATGGAGAGCTTAAAGCTCAAAAGAAGTGCATCCCATTTTCATTTAATCGTAGCTATTATTAATCTGTTTGCGAAAAAAAATCTTAGCTCATCTGTCATTAAGTCTGGATCTCAAACATCAAAGATGAAATCAAACATCACTCATACAAACGTAATACTCGACCTTCATACCAACATCATCAAGACTTTGTAGATACTAACAACTTTCTAATATAAATAAGCTTGGAATGTTTTGATATTTAACTTCATACCAGAAAAATTTTAAATTTTAAAATTTTAGAAAATTATTGGGGATAACCCATTTTGAATAAATGGAGTTCTTATCAGATCTTTACCTTTGAGGTTCTAATTCTGAGAGCCCGTCGCTATGCCTGGGTGTATATACATATGTAAGTATGTGACTTCCACACACATACATAGACTTTTCGCAGAAAAATATTATCATGTCATACTTATTTTTAAGTTAATTAAAATAAATAATTACTGAGTTGTAAAATATAAGTAAACTTAATTTTACTGTAACTTAACGATTATTAATTTTTCAGACCAAAACTTGGCTACTGGCGCTACGGCTGCTGTTGGCTAAAGACATGTTAGATCCAGAGTCGAACACGGCGAAGAAGATGTAGGTAGACACGTTTCAGATAAGTATCAGTTTTCTGAAAAGCAGGATAGGAAAAAGATGTGAAGCAAGTTTTTAATAATTAACAATAAATAATTGCTTAAATAAATAAATGCTTAAACAAAATCACCCTGCTGTGTGTGGCATACGCTGTTTTCTGCGGACCAATATTTACACAGAACAACAAAATATTTTTTTTTTTCAATATAACAGTGTTCTTTCTACCTACTTATTCTTGTTCTATACGTATATTAAGAGTTTGCATCTGAAACTCATGTTACGGCTTATTTGAGGTTACACTTTTGAGTAGTAAAATATATAAATTCTTAGGGTTTTGATAAAAAGGGCTTTCAGAACATAACAAGCAATATTTTGTTGGCATTTAAAGTTGTTCAAAATAGATATCTTATGCAGTTGTTTTAGAAAAAAGGAAAATAAAAATTACGCCGAAAACTAGGACGACTGGAGTTAAAATATTTTTAGGAAATATCTTTCAAAATTTTCTACTGCAGGTCCCAGAACACATTTCACTCGAATAATACCAGAAATAAGCAAATAAAAATTAAAATAAAAAAATTCTGATTTTGACTCTACCTTGATGGTAGAATGCACAAAAGTTTTCTAAAAAAAAACGCATTCTAATTTCAACATTAACTATGATTGATTTAATATAAAGGGTGGCTCGAAACTAAATTTTGGATTAAAATGTTTAATAACTTTTTAAAATATTTTATAAATATTTTTTATTTCAGAATTTTTTTAAGTAAATTTGGGGAATTTGACTTTGAAATACTCACAAGAGAATCAATATATGAGTTGCTTTGACGCAGAGCGATGATAGTAATTTTTTTAATGTGCCCATTTCCATTTCAATGGAGATTTTCTTTATAAACAAACAAATCTGCAGGATATGGGCTACTCAGAATCCAAGAACAGTTCAGTGGCAACAATTACACCCACTTATGTGTACAGGTTTGTGCGATGTGTAGCCTGAAAGAATTATTGCTCTCTATTTCTTTGAATATTAAACGATGTTTGAAAATTTTTTGAGGCTGGCTGTGGATAATTATCCACGGTTGATGTTGCAACACAGTCCACACTAGCGTATTTTTTCACCGGATTTGCATACTGTTTTGTTTGTTGTTATTTGAAGGAAAGGGAATACGTAAACCATTTAGTGACCATACCTCAGCTAAAGGAAAACATTTGCAATGAAATTTAAGCCATAACACTGGAAGTTTGACGAAAACTAATGCAAAATGTATGAATTTTTGAAGCCGGAAATGGCCACCACTTGCGGGGTATAATTTTTTCATAAACAAGCCAAAAATATTCCTCATCAATATTATTTATAGCAAAAAAATAAAAACTAATATATAATAATAATAATAATAATGATATGTAGAGACAATTGTGCGAGACATCTGTAATGAGTATTTTATATTCAAATTTCATTACGACGAACTGTGCAGGCCTAAGCATTGCCGTCAAAATTGTTATTGTATATTTTTGTCTGTTGAACTGTGCTATTTGTCTAACCTTCAATCTCACAGAGCTCTTGCAAGCGCGCAGATATTTTGTCTACTATTAACTATTCGCACGCTTGTATGTTTTAAGCGTAGTGTGCGGTTACGAAAGTGATCGTTGGCTTTTGAGTAAAAGATTTGCACGTTTTAACTCTATGGAATTTCCAATAATTCTTTTTTTCTTTTATTTTTTATTATTTCTGTTTCTTGTTTATTTTATTTAATATTTTTTGTCTGCTGGTGTTTGTCTAAATATCCGGAAGTTCATTAACCTTAAAATACAATAAGAAAAATATCAAAGAACAAAGAGAAAGAAAAAGATTGATGACGATTGTTTTAGCAAAAATAAAAGAAGTTCAGTTGGTATAAAATATTCATAAAAAACACCTTGAATTATATTTATTAAAAAAAAAGAGAAAGCATAAGGCGATCTACTTTACAAAAAACGCATGTTCGTACATTAACAAATCGATGTATAAATAAAATTATAAAAATGTTTAACAGGCAAAACAGCCAAAACTCGCAAGACCATTGAATGAGTCGTTTATTTATGATGTTTAACACAAATATTTTGGTTTATGTTGCTATTTTCGTTTTGTATGTATAATTATATAGTTAAAAATTATGTTAAGAAAGTTTTGTAGTGAGTCAAATTTTATCTACGGGCCATGTATTTTCTGGTATGAAAGAAGTTTAATTTATAACAAAAATGTATTTCTTATTCTAGAAAATTCTTTCGGAAATTACATTTCTAAATGTTTATTAAAGCATAAACGTAACATCGTGACATTAATCCGGTACATTGATCGAGTTGTATATCAAATATCTTTAAGCACACCTTCATTCCACAATTTGGGGAAAAAAAACATTTTGCGTACATAAATATTTTCTATGGTCTTATATTTGGAAGTGTTTTACTTAATAATAATATTCATTTTCAACAATTGTTAATAAATTAACTATTTGATATACTGTCATTGTACTATTATAATATGAAATTTATTTGTTGGGTGGTTAAGCAATGTCTATATGCATTTCATTGGCGCTTTTTACCAAATCGTCAGTGGACTTCATCCACAGTTTTGAAAAGTTTCGTACTTCTCAATTTATTAAAAGAGTTTTATAAACCATCTGAGAATTATGGTTGCTCTATTTCTCAAATTCTAGTTTTATTAACAGTTGAATATTTTGTATATATTTTATAATCATCAAATAATTTAGATATTTCGAGGCCGCTATATCATCTCCAGTTGAATTTTTTCACTTCTTGCTCGTGTTACTAATCAGTAGTAATATCGATTAGATTGCCAATGTCTTTAACTGCAATTGAGTATCGCAAATTATTACATTAATTTTTAAGTTAATTTACTCTTGATTAGTAGGAAATTCCCCAACTCTGACAATTAATATTCCAAATATTTTATTATTCTCTTTGCTTTTTCCAGAGCCATTGGCTGTTGATATCTCAATTGTATTATTGTGTACATCCTAGAAATTGAATTCATTTCAGAATTTATTACGTTCAGCCTGTTAAATAAGCTTTAACTTACAAAAGATCACGTAAAACAAATTAATCTAATAGAAAAAAAAAGTTCATTCAATAAATATACAGTCATACAAATTTTTAAGGTTATTATTTTGATAACAGCTACTTATTGTTCATGTAAGAAGAATTTTATAATATCCTTAAGTCTACGAAACTTTAATGGATCCATGATGATATTTATTAAATATATTAAAAATCACTTTAAATTTCTTGAAAATTATGGGAGAAAAGAATCAGCACAATTAAAATAAATTTTAATGTTAAATGCTCGTTAATGTTCGTTGTGTTACCAACTTTTCACAAGAATTAGAGTTACAGAAAAATTTTAAGAGAAACAGGCATTCGAAAAAGACATTAATTCACTCGATCCTTAAATAAAATCAACAAGAATTTTTTTATTTATTTATTAAAAGAGTTACGAAATATGAAGCAAGCAAAGAAATTTTGACTTTGTTTGCTATAATGCCTCCAGATGTAATAGAATTAAATTCATGGTTCTTGAAAAACCGTTGGCGAATAGTTTTGCTCATAGTGCTGTTTTCTACAAAGGAAACAAAAGTGCTTAGAGGACATTATCTTTATTGTAGGTGTCACTGAAAATTAAGTAAATATTTTATTTGTATGAAATATACAAATTAATTTCAAGCCATAATTATTTTGAATATCATTAACAAAATAAGTAACTATTAATATAGGAATTTAATACAAAAAATTATTTGTGAATTTGTGGGTTTGAACTTGAGCCAGAATAATAGTTCTTATTTCAATAAATAATTCTAAAAGTTCGGATTATAATATTCCGATTGATTGCATCAAAATATGTGAATATCTTAAACTTTACAAATGTATTGAAAGAAGTACATGTTAATTTGCTGGGATAAAAAGTTTTCTTCAATCGAAGTTAATTAAGCTTTATGAGAATGTTCGGCAGATGCAAGAATTGAATCGAAGGGCATGTTTGGTGACAAGTCTCGCACCCATGACTGTGCGATTTAAGACCTCTACACTATTTTGTTAGCAAATATATGAAATTGCTAGTCTATACCGACAAGTACGAAGCGATTAACCACTCGGAGGACAACATCCTCCGCATTATTGCCGATATACGGCCACATGTGTTGGAAAAATTCATCGATATTTGAACGTTTATACTAGACCCTGTCCGCGCCAGCCATGGCGATCATATCCCAGAAGTCTCAATCGAATTATAGTTGTATCTTACATAATTAAGCTGTTGATAGTAAATGCAACTAAAACCTTAAGTCAAATTAAACTTTTATGGACATAAGAAATTACATGTCCCATAATGTTAATTATTATGTTCTGTTGTGGGTTACAGAGAATATTTCACATTTTTAGGTCATACATCATGTGTACTTTACGTGGAATATGTTAACAAGGGGAGCATTAATGGAATATGAACTTGGGCGTGTGTAACGATAATTTTGATGTCTGTGCAGAATATTCTTTCTACAAATTAAATTATATTAAAGTTTAACAGTTTGATGTCTGTGCAAATGAATTTTAAATTCGTTAGCAACTTCCTGAGAAAGATAGAAATTATAATTCAAATATAAATTAATTAAAGTCAGATGATTTGAAAACCACTCGTGTTTCTCTCTGGATATCAAGTACATTTTGTTCTTGTGTCTTCAAACAATCTCATGCAGTAGCATTTGCAATTAGACTGATTTGAAATGAAATGAAATTACATGAGAGCATTTCTTTCATATATGATTTCAAATTTCGCTAGAGTGAATGTGGAAAATTACTATTCCAGCAACCTTTTCAACTAATTAAAACATTTTTGTGCAAAAAATTACAATAAATTCATGAGAGAAATATATGCCATAAACTAGCAAAAACTAAACAAAAATGCTTAAAAAAGGTCATAAGTACTGATATAAAATAGAAGAAAATAAGATTGATTTTAGAAATGTGCATTTGCTACGTATTTGGTATGAAAGTGTGCTGAAATGATATGCGGTTTCGTTGTTTTGGTGTTGGCGTATTTGATAAGTCTTGAATTTTTTACTGAACGAAATGAAAGCCAAAGAAAAAAATGCGCATTTAGCGAAATGCAAAAGTGCAAATACATACTTCCGGTTCCGCTGCATCACTTTACATGATTTTTGTTAGCCATTTCACATGTAGGCATCTTCTTTTTTTTTTTAATGTTAGGGAGATTTTCTTCTTTTTTTCTTAGAAGACTCGCCCACTTTTTTTAACGATTGCACTTATCAAATGTATGTTTGTAGGAATCATTTAAAGTACATCATCATTGATAGATGATAAACAGGATGAGCTGGAGATGTGGAAGACACACGCTGCATATATATATATATATTTGAGACATGTTTATGTATGTTTACTTGTTTCGACAGTGATGAGAAAATATTTATGTGATAAAATTAAGACATTTTTTTTAGTTTCTTGTCCAGTTGTTGAGTTTGTAAGTAATTAATTTCGTATAGCGCAAGACAAACTACACAATTTCAAAACACCAAAAATAATACGTAAACTAACGCGGAACGAAAAAGATTTTATAGCTGAAATAGTTGCAGTAACTAATTGGGTTTTGTTTTTCAAGCAGTTTCCCATCATCCTCGAGTTTATTTTTGCAATTTGTTTGTGGGTTATGGGGACTAAGCAGTCATAATATGAGATGCGAGATTTAAGGAAACTATGGGATTGGATTTGGTCATCAACAAGCTTCTAGCACATTTACTTTTGTATGTATTTTACTCAGTTAATAATTCATAGCCTTCTTAGCACCAACCTTCAGCAATTGTAGGTTAGGTTAGGTTCTAAGCGCAATTGTCGAGACAACGCACTTGGGTCCGTTCATTCGGTCCCGTTGTGATACCCTTAAGCAGAGGACTACTTATGAGTTGTCGTCTGCCGCATTAAGGCATCCTGTGGTTGCTAGGAAGGACGACATTCTTAACAAGCTCTACACTCGCCAGGCTATCTAGGTCTGGCAAAAAGTTTGAGCGCAGTACCACTGCCCCTATGCTGTTCAAAGCAGGGCACTGACATAGAAGATGGAGCACAGTTTCCTCCTCCTCTTCATCATTATAGCTTCTACAGAAGTTGTTGCATTGTAGATCCATTCTTCGATATCTTATAATATCTCAGCCATCTGACTGCATGAGTAATGGCAAAAATTTCGGCTTGCAGGATGCTGGAACCATCCCGAAGCCTTAATGAAGTTCTCCACGTAAAAACCCCCCTACACGAGTTCTCCTCTTAGATCTGCCAGTAAAGACTCTAACGAAATTTTCGAGAAATGAAAGTCTAGAAGCATATTCCCTGTCACCGACAGGAGAATGGAAAAGTCCGCCAGAGAAATATTTTGCTATGTAATAGTCAACGTTGTCATGATGTCTCGTATTTCCTCAAAATCCTGGCATACCCGTCGTCAAACCTTGGCCAAGAACACGCAGCATTCCACCTGACCACTGGTTAACTTGGGTTGAGTTAGTTGGCTTAAATAGAAAACAAGAGACTGACTGCTAAGAAAGAATTACATCCAAATGACATCCAATATAAAAGCAGAGTAGAGATTGAGAGTGTAACAGGGGATATCCCAGAAAGACTTTTGGAAAGTTTTTTAACAAAAAATAAGCCAATGTATTGATCCTGCTCCAGGGGAAATTTATGATGTCCTCCTCCACCTGGCATTCATTTTGCGGAAGAACTATACAGTTGCCACGTTCACAACAAGAATGCTCTTGTGGTAAGCCGGCAAGTTTTTTTTATGACAATTAAATTTTCAGTTTAAATTGGATTGAGGCGAGCCAGAAGTATTCCGCTATTACGCTAGTGGAACTATTGTGTCATCTCTCACGAGCTACGAATATTTCAGGAAGCACCTGGTCAAGCTGTATCCAATATCATGAGAGTGGGAGTCCCAGGCTCTTTCACGAAATTATTTGAATATTTTTGAAGCTCCGCCAGGAAAATTGGATATTTTCAAATATCTAATAGTTATTACTTTTACACAGTTTTGAAAATGTCGAGTTCTCATCAGATCTCCACGAGTTGAGGCCCTAGGAAGCTTCCTTCACTAATTCTAAGAGCCCGCCTCTGTGCCTGTATGTACGTATATGTGTATGTATGTACATATGTGAGTGGGTGTGTAAGTATTTGATCCGCTTAGAACTTTTGAACGGTAGAATGGAATTAAACTGCGTACACAAAAGCGTTCGGTTAGTAAGATTTCCTGCACCAATTCGAACCGATACTCTTAAGGATATTTTAAAATAATTATTTACCAAAGTTGTTTTATTTTGAAATAACTTCTAAATGGCTTCACCGATCGATTGCCTCTCTTGAATTTGAATAACCACGTGAAATGGATAAACCATTCGTGAAACATTGAGAATGAAAGAATTAGAAAAATGTAATATATTTTGAAAACCTCTAAAATTATATATCTGATCAGCTTTCGAATCTTTTTTAGGGCTCGAGAACTACATCAATAACAGCTTAGAATATGAGAATCGATTGATTTTTTTAAATTTATAGCAGCTAGAAAACTAAAAAATAATATTTTAGGTCGAAGAGCTCAAAATTATAGAATCAATTCACGATAGATTTACGATTAAATTTAGCGGGAAGCTATAGGGAAGCCTTTTAGGCATTCTAAAATTTTTCAAGGACCAATACTCAGGAGCTAAACCTCACTTATGACTGAACTAGGAAGGGGGGATGGTCTTGGGAGGACAAAGTAGGACATAAGAGAGGTGATTGCGGACTGCCTTATGATAATGACATGGATATCGCTGTGTGATATAAGTCCTGAGCCAGGGTGTGAATGTTTTAATTGCAGATATCGCGGCTAGTAAAAAACTATATTCTTGCAGAAATGTGAGTGACATTTGAATTGGAAATTCCGACATATGGATACTTGGCTGGCTGTCTTTAAATATTTACAGTAGTCTACGAATTCCTGTAGCTATGAAATAAAGAAACCCGTTTCATATATGGAAAGCGAAATCTTGTCTTGGAGTAGCTTTTAGGAGTGCAGTAACCTGCGGCAATCGTTCGTTACCTGTTGATTCTAAAATCCTGGAGTAGGCAATTTTCGGTACTCCTTTTGAGTACTGCTGGTCACAAGAAGAATACAAGATATTCCAAAAAAGCTTTCTTTGGCGTGGATTTAAGAGTACCGTTGACTTTTTGCCATCTAAAAAGGAGTCATAGCTCAAGAGTAACAATTTGGAATCACTGCTACCTAATTGCTCGCTGCTGTAGCATATGATGTATGCTCGTATGCAGAGCAACAAAAATAAAAATATGCTGGTGAATATATTTTGGGCATATGCCAAAAATATTGCCAAATGCAACGAAATGAATGAACGAATAAATGGATGAATGAAAAGAAATCGTTTCGATGGGCACTAAAGGCAAGTAATCCTGATGATGTTGATGTCAGCCAGAATCTGATTGTGGCACTACTAGTACTACCACTTTTTTTCAGCTTCTTCTGCTGTTGTGGTGGTGGCTTTTACCACAACTAAACATAGAAGCACATGTACATGCATTCGCATTTATCTCTGGAGAAAATCACAGAAAAAGACTCGTATAGAAGTGTATGTGAAGGAATATGTTTATACGCTGTTGTGAGTAACGTCCTGAAGTTATTTTGTTGCTTTTGTTAATATTATTTCAGTGGGAAGAAATTTGCAGTCATTTTTGTGTTGTCAATAAGAATTTTTCTTTATTATTTTTGTATTTTCGTATATTTGACTGTTTCGTTTTTGTTTTCTCCGAGTATCAAAACAAGTCTGTCAGAAAATAAACTACTGCATTATTATCAAGTCCAAACGGACACGAGAAGTTTATAAGCGACATGAATTATGTGATTAAAAGATTTTTGGCGATTCTTCTCACAACCATGGCTGGTTTCCTATTATTAGTGCTGGCAATCCATACAATAATTTCTTTGTAATTTATAATTGAAAACGCATTTAGTGAATGAGGTTGTTTCATCATATTCACATATTATTTCATATAGGCTTCTTTGGAATTCTTAAATTTATGTTACCCAGTTGCTGGTCTTATATTAAACGGCCAAATTAATAGTGTGCAGCCATCAACTTATATACGAGTGCGTATGTGTCTGTAGTTGGCAATTTAACCAAGCCTTACACACATCACTGTTTTTATTTGCCATAAAACAAACTTAATTGTATACTTTTAACATGCATTTCTATGTTAGTGAGCATGTAAAGTGTTTTCCTACTGCATATTGGATCACATTTGTTCGTGTGTGTTAATGTGAAAATGTAAGCATAAAATGACAATTCATAAAAGAACTGATGCGATTTTCGTCCGCATACCATTTAATTAAACAACGACAGTGTGACATATAATATTGGTTAATGGGCGCCCTCAACCGATCAACATATTTTAATCATAATGTCCGTAAAAGTCGTATAGTAGCGAACATCGGCGACGTACTTCAACTCATTATAGAAATGCTTAAAATTATAGTTAGTTTCTTAGACTTATTTTATAAGAAAAGTTTTTTTGTAAGGTGGTAACAAGTTTTATTAAATATAGACGACAAAATTTTAAATAGACAGACTCTTTCCAAAAAAATTTGAGTGCTGTTTTGTTTGCATAGTATTTTTATATTATCAATAGATATTCAGTTGTTCTGATGCTGCATGTACTTCCAATGAAACTATTTTTATTCCATGGTAAATATTTCTTGATAAGATTAATAAAACATCAAAGTGATATCTGGGAAAGTTTTGACTTGGTAATTTCTATAAATTTGTTGGTTTCCTTTAGCTCTTAAATAGAAAAGGGTTTTTGTAAAAACTCCTCTTTACTACACCGAAATTATAGGTTGGATTCAGTAGCTCGTTTCTGTAACTCTCTCATCGACAAACTTTTCACGCGAAATGATGGTAATGAAGAAAAAATTTTGTGAATTGAAATAAAAAATCGTTTCTCACATGCAAGTGTCTCTGCAATTACTTTTTATGAGAATTGTCTGTCATTCGACCGCTTTTTACGTAAGTCATTGGAAATGTGTGAATAAAAGCGTTTCTGTAACCAAATTTTGTGAGAAGTCTTAAACTTGATTTGTCAAAACAACTCGCAATTTAAAACGGCGCGAAAAATTTATATAATATAAGTTGTAAAATATTTTATATGTTCTCGTTTGTTTGTGTTTTTATATATACCTATTTCTAGTGTAGCTTTTATTAATATTTTTTGCTTATTTTGTTAATCTCCTTTTAACATTTTTTGTTGCATAAATGCTTAGAATTAAGATTTTACTTACACGTTTCTCTAAAGATATTATAATATTTTGTTTTTTGTTTATTTTATCGTTTATATTCATACTACCGCACCCCCTGCACACTTCGTAGTGCAAAAAAGCAAATAAAAAAATTAATTGGAATTCATTTAAATCATTGATAAACTGCTTTTATTGTAATGCTCTGTGGTAAAAAACATTTGTTGTTTTTCCATTTTCGGTGTAAATATACAAAACCGATAGTTGGCCAACGCGCGAACATGCTACATAGAACTGTCCATGTGAGAAAACTGGATACACTAAATTCAGTCCACAAATTTCTAAAGATTGGTCTTGCGCCTTATTAATGGTAATCGCAAACGCAAGGCGAACAGGAAACTGAAGTCGTTTAAATTCAAATGGTATATCAGACGGAATCATTGGGATACGTGGAATGAATACATCTTCGCCTTTTGATTTTCCAGTTAAAATAGTAGCTTCAATTACATAAGCCATCAACATTTTAATAGCAAGTCTTGTCCCATTACACAAACAGATTATGCGGAGGAAATCCTGGTAAGTCCAACGAATTCTAAAATTCTGTTGGATAATTCAAAAGATCTTCTTAATTGGTAACAGTATCGACAAACTTGTACAACACCACTTCGCCAGGAATCTTTGATTGCATACCCATGTTTAATTCAGTAACATCTTTGTTCTTTGCCGCTAAAATTGCTCTGCCACTCAACCATGCATGGGCATGTATATTGTTGTGGTATGTTAGTGAAAACACATTCAATCAATTCCTCTTTTGACTGTACGAAACGGCAAAAATCTTTTGGCAATGTCATCAATCCAGTGTCATCAATAGGCATTGCACCGTTCCCAATTTTCGGCAATTGCTTAGAGAACTTATCAGCAGATGGATCATTCTGCAACTGAACACGGATGTTGATAGTGAGTTTCAATATTTTACCCAATCTCCATAGACATGAAGACCTTAAGCAAGCGTTAATTTTATCGGCAGCTGCCGTTCTAGGAATGACGGGCAATGTTTGCCTAAAATCGCCTGTCAATAAAATCAACGCACCAAAAAACAACTCAGAGTTATCTCGGAGATCTTTCATTATTCTTTCCAAAGCCGCAACAGATTTCTTATTCGCGTACTGAAGCATATGACGTGGGCTGTGTGTGCATGGACTGTGTATCATATTTTGTGTATCAGAACATATAACATTGTCTACTTCATGCGATGTGATTTTATTCACCTACCGTATTGAAATGTGAGCGTGTGGCAAACCACGCTTTTGCCACTCCACAGAATACATCCAGAACTTCACTTTACCAAACACTTTAAATATTACGCTAAAACCCAAAAGCGCTTTCAATCATGGCGGTCGGTAGAACTTTGGCTAGCAAATAAATTATCTTTAATGTCACTCCATTGCGGATTACACGTAAATGCTATAGATAAATCTGGTCGATCGCAATGACGCACATAAGTCATTGCATCCTGCGCATAGATCCCCGAAGTTGTGATTTAGAATAGCTAAGTATATAAATTAAATTAATGGTGTGACCAAAGTTTAATTGTAATGGATTTAAAAACAAATTGTAGTTCAGTTTTTCAAAATATTTCGAAATGATTGCAGACTTCACTAAAATGGCTATAACTCATGAACCAATACACATACAGAAACTGTATTTAGATAAAAACCTTGGTATTGATGTCGCCTTTCATATAAACTTAGCAGATACTCACGCATTCCAGAGAACATCAATTACTATCACAATGCAACTTATTCTTTTATGTATAGATATGTGTGTATGTACCTATACATTTGTGCATATATTCACATAAATAAAAATTTATTAAAAAATGTACTGGTTTGATGTTAGTTATATTTAACTTTTTGAATAATAAAAGTTAATACTAAAAATTTTTAATAATAGTACTAAAAGTTAAAAATAACAATAATAATAATCATAATAATAATAATAATAATAATAATAATAATAATAATAATAAAAATAATAATAATAATAATAATAGTAATAATAATAATAATAATAATAATAATAATAATAATAATAATAATAATAATAATAATAATAATAATAACAATAATAGTAATAATAATAATAATAACAATAATAATAATAATAATAATAATAATAATAATAATAATAATAATAATAATAATAATAATAATAATAACTAGCAAGAACTAATATATAAAATAAAAATATTAATTTAAATTACAAAATCTAGTTGTGGGATATATGTTGTCCTTCTCCTCTTGAGCATGCTTGAGCTAGTGTCTGCTAGTAGAGCAAAACCTGCATCTTTGCTCAAACGATAAAGGTCCTTAAAACACTGCCCCGTTATGGTAAAAGGATCAGTTAAATCCCTACTATCACACTATACATTATATATATATATATATATATATATATATATATATTTAGCACTAAAATATCTCACTCTTTTACTAAAAATTCACTTATTTAATTTATTTACACCCAATGTAAAAAAAGATACTAGTATATATGTGCGTATATGAAATGAAAAGAAATATATAAGACCGATTTAGCAGCCTCCATATGTCTATGGATGGCCTTTGAAAATTAAAACAAAGCTCGTAGATAAATATTATTTTACTTAATGTTTCTTAAGAAATAAAAGCACAACTTAAAAAATAAAACTTCATTTTTCTAGTCTGTCCAGAATTTGTACATGTAACAAAACACATACAGAGATTCTCCATTTGAATGAACACGACTACAAAATTAAAAGTTTTGTAAGAACTTTCCCGTCACTATAAATTACCTTTAATCCTTATGTGCGCACCAAGGTACCCGGGTGCCTTTGGCGTTTTCAATCAAAGTTTTTGATTCAAATTATTTAGTGATTTTGCAGCCGGGAGCTGTAATTTTTTTTGGAATTCGCCTGGAACACCATTTTATTTCAAACACCCTTTACTGCGCACCAAGTTATCCAGGTACCTGTACGTGTTTTATATGAGAAAGCGGCCATTGCAAGTATATTATTTGAAGTTGTTAGTTGCTTTTCATAAACAAAAATTTGCATAAGTTTTAAAAAAAGCAATTTAATTCATATAATTTGAAAACAGAAACATAAAAAAATCATTACGTAATAAAACCAAGAGAAATAACATTTTAGTGTAAATTTATCGAACATTTTGAACATATTGGTCGACTAATCGAATGTTGACTGCAGATTGGCTTTGAACAGCAAGTACAAGCTTTACGGGATTTTCTCTACTTCCAACGTAGCTGAGAGCACACATAACAACTTCCTACTACTAAAGTGCATTTGTCCTTTGAATGTAAAGGAGGTCTGGAAGATGCCAGTTCACTAGTCTTATAACTTTGAGCTAAATTGGCGTTACCCATCGTCCAGATATCTCGAAAGGCTGCAGCTTTATCAGACTGTGGACGTATATCTCGAGTTAAGCCGTTATCAAAACATATACACCGTGAATGCATTCTGAATCTGTGGTACGACATTGCTGCCCGATACAATGGCAAATTAGTTAGTTTCCATAGTTCAGATACATGTTTTCTGTTTGATTTGTGCACACCAGCGTAAATCAAAATACCCAGAAATGCATTAAGTTCTTCTTCTATAAAAGGCACAAATATATCTTTTGCTCTTTAATTTTTTTGTTTTATATTCTATTCTAATTTGCTGTCCTTTACGATTTGTTTCTCTAAGAATCATATCGGAAATTTCACTTGATAAGAAACTTTTAAACATTTCGTTGAGTTTTTGGGCTTGCACCCGCATGTTGTCGTAAATATATTTCTTTACAGTCTGGGTTTCTGTAAACGGGTTAATATGCCACCGAGTTCACTTCTTGCCTTAACTTCATCATCCTCATTATCGTCTTCTTCGGAGTCAAACGAATATTTTTCTACTTCTAGTACACCTGTCATTTCAGTGTCTGAATCTTCCAATATTATTTCGTTAGGGAGTGGAAATATATTCCTAAGCGCTCCCAGAATGAACAAAATCCTCTTTATCGCTCTCTTATGCACTTAATAAATTATTTATGTCAGTTGGAAAGGGGAAGTACTAACTTAATATTCGTACTATACATCTATTACAAACGTATGTTTTATATGAATATATGTACATGAAAAAAATCTGCTAAATTTAAAAAGAAGCTTACGTTAACATTAAAATATGTATTGCACACCTTAAGTGTTTAAAAAATATATATAAAATCAGTGTTGCCTACCCTTCAACGTGATATTTGATGCGAAAATTGTTTTTTTCTTCTCAGCTTTCATATAGGTAACCGGGTGCCTTGTAGTGCATTAGAAGGTGTTTGTTTTGCCTCACACATAAGGGTTAAGAGCATTTGTAATTTGTGATTTTCGAAACAATGAACATAAAAGAGCAAGTGGCTGCAACTTTTTACGCACAAATTGGTAATTCCCTAATGAAATTATTTTGTCCAAAAAAATTGCAAAAATAGGATAATCTTACCTTAAAAACACGTGTAATATGAAATTCGTGTAAAAAACCGTGTTTGTTCACTTTTTTTGCTTTTTGTCATTTCCTTATTGGAATATTCCAATAACAACGTGTTGCTTCTTTTCACTTTAAATTACAGAAACACTTTTTTCTCACAAGTCAAGAAAAGATGGAATATTTTGTTTCACACTTTAACGATGCGACAATTACAGAAACAAGCTACAGTTTTGAGTTTTTTTTATAAAAATTACTGCGGCAAAAGGATTGAATCACACGACTTTTCTACTGCACAGCAATTCTGAGACACAACTGTTGTGTTACATGCCAGTTATTGTTTTTTTCATATTAACATCAATTTTAAAATATTTTTGATATACTTGTAATTTAGAAATAGTTTTTCTCAAAAAAAAATAAAAAATTCATTAGCTTTACTTTATATTTCTCTTATGAAAATGAACGTTCTACGATCAGTCACTATCTCTCTTTTCGCTGTTCAAACTATTGCGTTTACAGTAGAATTACTTACAATTAAAGGGCAAAGACATTCATTAAAGCTTAAGGAAATTTAAACCAAGAAAGCCAGGCTTAAGAAAAATGGAACAAAATATTCAGAAAATATGATCAAGCAGTCTAACAGAAATTGTAGTACCATCGGTTTCATATAGTTCTCGATTCCTTTTTCATAATAAAATGGGTACAGATAGAAACTGTTATCACTTTTATCTAGGACACCTAACAAGTGGTCAAAAGTTCACACGATTACTGAGGACGATAGGGCAGCGGTTTTGGAAAACAGCTGTTCCGCTCAGCTGTGTAAGTTGAACATATAAAAACTGATGTTGATTTTCCCTTGTACTTTGAAAAATTTACTGTTTTTTTAGCGTTTGAAACACTTTTCGACCAACAAGCCTATAATATAAACATAATAGACTTGAATTTGACTGCGGCAAATCAGCACAATAGTCTTCAGAATTATCGTATGGGACAACAAGTTGTGAAATCACGCGATTGGCATACGAAATATACCAATAATTGCTGCATTGCGGTCGTCATGGGATTTTACTTTAAGCAGATTCTTGTACGATATTTTTTAGTCTTTCACTTCTTCTTATGAAATAGAAAACTAATTTGTTTATTTATACATTTTAGACATCTTACTAATTAATTAAGGCTTAAATAATTATAACATTTATGTTAAATATCAGTATATAAATTGTAAGTGATATATTTTTTTAAATTTTTTGAGCAAAAGATCCATTGAATTTGTATATAAAGAAACTTATAAACACTTTTATTAAAATCCAATATTTCGCTGCCAACAATGTGAAAATATCCCTGAAGAAGCTACACATTTTTGGTAGCAAAGTATCGAATTATAAAAGAAAAATATATAATTTTTTTATTAAAAAGTCTTTTGCTCAAAAAACATTGACAACAAAAATTCAATAAGACCGAAGGAATCAGAAAAACATTTGATGATGTATATATTTTTGATAGAAATGTATTATTATTTTATTGTGATTGGATTTGTCAGAAAAATTTGTAAAAATCTAATATTAATTTTGTTTGTCAGAAATAATAGATTCTATTTGATATTTCTCTTTGCAGATCTTATTTTTGTTTCTAGCCGGTGTTTTCTTCCTTGGCGAAATAATTGTGAACCGTTACACCGGGCCTAGCGTCAATGAGTTTGTGAGCTTGTTGCACTTCAGACCTGAGGACAGGGTTGATCAGCTTTTAGCTGATATGTATACATACATATATTCCTGCCCAATTCCTGAATAGACAGAGTTATGGGCCTGCATGTAAGAAAACAAAAAAGGTGTAGGATTTCTTATGCTGTCAGCAAGAATATCAGCTGGAAAGGAACCTGAGTTTGGTAAAAATATAACAGATCTGTGAATATGTGCTGGCAATATCATCCGATAGTATGCTTTCTCCGATAGTATGTAGTGAATATGTGCCCAGATTTGGATGAAGTTTCCTCAGGGAGTCAACATCGCGGCAGTGGCTGGACAATAATATTTAGTAGAATTTGCACCCTGAGCGTGTCGGGGAGCCTAAACGATTGGGCAATGGTAGCTTACATTAAACTTTACTTAAGAGAACCGTCAGTTGGGCTCTGACGGCGTAAATTTACGTTAATTAATAAAAATCATAATCTGTTCATTAAAGTATAAATAAATAGCAAAAATGCTTTAGTTAGTCCTAAAATATATAAACAAGATTAACGAGGGAGATTTTATACCTGCAAGATACAGAAGAATAAATAACCATTTTTGAGAATTAAGACTGTTTTAAAAGAATTATTTAAGCAAAAATTTATAAAATAAAAAGAGTTTAAAAGAATATAGTTTTCTTATAATATATATTTGAATTACCTCTACGATATTTCTATATGATATTTCTATATGAATTGTTTTTATATGTGGTGCCTAACTCCAAAGGCGATATTGATCCAAATTTCAATGTGAGGTGACAGAAGCGGGCTCAAGCTGTAATAATTGCTATGAAAATGTCTGATCGTTTTCAGTTGGGAGCTGAAGCTAGCAGATACCACCTGGGCCTTATTTCACTAAGCTACAAGTTCACAATTACAAGTGTTTTTGCCTGTAAAATTTTGAACTTGTGATTAGTTGTATTTCATTAAAATATAATTAAAAGTTCGTGGCTATAGGTGATTTTTACAATTTACAAGACCACAAGTCATACTTCTACAAGTATATATTTTTTAATAAAAATTAATTCAAATAAACACAAAATCAAATCAATAAACAGTACGTGTGTTTATTGTACTCTTCTTAGTGCAAAATTAACTTTTTATACGATTCCAGTGATGAAAGCGGTAATGAAATCATATTAAGAAGAAAAAGAATATTTAGAACACGTCTGGAATACGAATTCCTGGAATCCTGTTGGAGTACAATGAGCATTTCAGGCTAAAATGCAACAAACTTCTTTTGCTGAGAAATTTGTTGTCTCCAATACTGGAGAGAGAGACAAATAGAAGCCATTCTCTCACGGTGCGACAACAGCTGCTGATAATGTTACGCTGGCTACGAACAGGAACCACATACCATGCAAAGCCACCATGTGCAGAGCAGTAAAAACCGTATTAACTGCAATTAATTCCGCTCTGTTTGCAACGTATGTACGCTGGCCAAAAAACTTGGATACAGTGGCATGACGTTGGTTTGCGACTATTTGGACGGAACTTTAATAAAAATCGATGCACGCAAAGAGCATGAAGAAGCTTATGTTGATCGGCATGGTAATAACTCCATTTCATGTATTGTGGACTGTGGGCCCAATCTCCAAATCTGTTACCCTTAAGCAAATTGGCCTGGGAGTAGTCACGACTCTCGCGTCTTGCCTAATATTTGTTTGGTCCGCAGAATGGAAAACGGCTGGCATCCTACTCAGAAAGGAATAATTTTAGGTAATTCAGCATATCCGTTTAAAGATTGGCTACTTCCTCCGTTATAAAATAACAGAAGATATCTCAATGCACACAAATCAACAAGAAAGGTTGTGGAAAATGCAATTAGCATTCTAAAGGGAAAATTTCCTGTTTTAAATTACTTGCGGTTGAGCACCGAAATGGCCAGCGATGTTTTTAATTGTGCGGCCACTCTTTGTAATTTTTCACGCAAAAAGGTGAAAACATCAGAATTACAGACTCTAGCCACAAAGGTATTTCAAATAACTTTTGAAATTTTCATATATTTGATGAGTACCCTAATTCACAATTAATTTATAAAAATACTTAATTTTATTGTAATTTCAGAAACTGTAATTGGAGAATTCTGTTTACAAGTGAAAACAGCTACAAGTCTTGTGAAAATTTTGGTGAAAGACAATTCATCAGCACTTGAATGAGGCTTTTAATTGATATTAGTGGAATTGTAGTTTAGGGAAATAGGGCGGGCCCTGGTCTCCTCGTCATTTAACCATCTTGTGTGGGCTGAAGGTTGAGTAAGTTCTTTTTGAAATTAGTATTGTAAATGTATATATGAACCAATTTTTTTTTCAATGAAGCTGTAGTGGATATCTTGGTGTTAATTGCATACAAGGGCAGTACCATTGAAACTGAAATTAATTTATAAATATTCTGTGGTTATGGGACTGATTGCTGACTAAGAGATCGTTATCTTTCTATTAAAAAGAAGACATAAGTTCTTTGATATGTGACCATTTAAAAGATATTATTCACCAGTCGTTGCTGTTAGTGCCACCAGCTCTTTCGCCTGTCTTGGAAGTTTGTCTGTCATAGAAGTTGACCGTTGTAATTGGCAAAATAAACTTGTCTCGTTTTTTTCCCACAACTGTAAGTTGCTTATAATAAACGATATATGTATATCGCGTATATTTAATGAACTTTATTGTTATTGTTTCGTTTGTTCATTATTGTGGTTACATCAATTTCTCTTAGGTTGCCAATAAAAATCGTTAAGTGCCAAAGATTTCATATGAAAATTAAACACTTTTTTAAATTTGTGGTTTCATTTATGACATTATTTTTATATTTGGCCATAATAATTATTAGACTCAAATTAATTCTTATTTAATTTTGATGGGGTTTTTGCTGAAGAATGTTTTGACGGTTTTTTGTTTGTTAAATTAGCCACAAGTAGTGGCATAATGATACGAAAATAAATTTTTATGTTGCGGCATTTATGTTAAAAATAACACTTAATTTAAATTATTTGTGTTTGAGATAATTCCTCATAATCAATGAAATGGCTTCCAACAGTTGTCTGCTTTTCTTAAACTTCACTATCTGTCCTCTGATTTGTAGAGTTCCTGTAGATTATCAATATCTTTATTATCCGTCTAAAAAATTTAATTTTAAATCAAAATTACTAATGCTATGGTACAGGAATTGTAATATTTAGTTGCATGTCTAAAGGTGTGATTACCTTCGGGCAATTGTAGAGCAACCAACATCATAAGCTGAAGGTTGTTATCCTGAAAGAACTTGAATTTAGCTGCAATTTCGAATATTCTAACACTCGGTTCTAAGTTTGTATTTCAAATGGTTTCAATTCAAGTTAGCAAGTTGCCAACTGCGAAAACTGAAATGTGCCCCAGAATCACGATCACCACCATGTTTATCCGCCTCTCTCAATAAATTGTCTGGTTCGTGCCATACTTTACTCCTTCTAACAGATCAAAATGAATTACATTTAGTTTCGTCAATGAATTGTAACTTAAAGCCATGAAATTTTTATTTTTGTCTCTACTTACAGTTCTGCAAAGATCAAAATTCTTAGCGAAGGCAACTTGATCATATTGACTTTTCTTGCTAATGAAGGGTTCCTTTAGTACAACTCGGCCAATCAATATACTTGTGGTGTCTGTGTTGGCCTCCATTTTGACCATAGCATTACAGAGTGGTAAAAATCTTGGTATGGCAGCTAAATTCAGTTTCTATCCCGACATTTTGATAATTCAACGTATGGTGTAAAGGTTTACTTGGTTTATAGTTGTGCGAAGGAGATTAGAACACCAACGCAAGGACCTGATTTCAATCTCGTTGATAATTTTTGGATACAACTAGAACGCAAGATTCCGGACAGGCTTTTGTCGTCAAGAGAACTCTTGATATATGCCCTGCAGGAAGAATGTAAATTTTTAGTAGTAAATTTAGAAAAAAACTGATAGAATCAATGTTAAGTCAGCAGTTCAGAGATAAATAGGGGGCTTCACTTGTATGTTTGTTTATTTGTCTTTTACTATTCTTCTATCTGTTTTAAGGAACTTGAACTTAAAGTTGAAAATAACTATTAAAATAATAGTTCTTCTAGTTTTTTTACCTCTTTTTGATAAATAATGTGGTCTAATATTTATTAAGCTTAAGGTTTCTTTATATTTATTATATTATAAAATTGTTTTTCAATATTTCTTCACTTGAAATTAAAAAATAAATTTCCTGAAGAAGTCACACAAAGGAGTGACGAAATATTGAAAAACAGTTTTATAATATAATAAAAATAAAGAGACCTTAAGCTTAATAAATATAAGACCACATTATTAAAATAATATTACATATTACAATATTATAATAATATATTTTGAAGACTTGAAATATAAGATGGAACGGGATTGAGAACAGATCTCGTATACCAATTGATCAAAAAACTACTTTGCTCTTTGCTTGCAAATTGTACTAGTAAAATTTATGTTTGTTGCGATTTATAGCATTCCAATTGTACGATTTCCCATCGTCGCCGCTTATTGCGATATGTGAGTTCCAGCACATGACTGAATATAATATTTGGCAGGAATGGACAGTTGTGGAATTGTATAAGCTTTTTTTTATTAGACTTAATAGATATTTTTCGTATGTGTAAATTACACCTTATTTGAAAACTAAACTCCTTAGAAAAAGCGGAAACGGAACTGCAATAATGTTTTTGATAAAAATAGCATGTTGTGGAAAATGACGACAATATATTTGAATAGAGTTTTTGACACCAAAACAAATCACTTCATTTAAAGGCGTGCAACTGTCCAACACACATACGCTGAAGACAGGCGACATTTTCAACTTATTTTGTATTTAAATGTTATGCGTAAAATATTAAGTATTTATGGACTTTTAGTACAGCAGTTATTTAACTAATACCGCAGGCATAACGAAACTGTTTGTGAACAAAATTCTATAAAATTTATTGCACACAAATTGTAAACAACTCTACGCTGTTATATTGAAAGGAGTTTATGTTAAATAATAAAAGTTTATTACGTACATTTACGCTTTCAGATATTTTAAAAATTAGTTTCTATTTGCATATTTAAAAAATACTTGTTCAGTTATTTAATATATTCAGATGTCATGACATGGAATTAATAAAATTTTTTAAAAATTTTTTTAAGTGCTGTAGTACGATTCAGTATATTTTTGAAGATTCCTAACATGTATCTTTTATCTAAAAACAAGCACAACTGATTAACCATGCAAAATCAACCCTTTTCTAAACTGCAAGGGTTTTGTACTGTCTGCTTTTGTTGTAATATTGTTGTAATAAAATTTGTTTTTTTATACAATTAAGAAATGTAAATCATTCAATTTCTTAAAAAAATTTCATGATGAATTGTGGCAAATAGAATTGTAAAATCCATAAGTTGTTTGTTGATTTTGTATTATTCTTAAATTGCTGTCATATTGAAAATATATTTGTATGAGTTTTATATTTTATATCCATATTTCTCTACAAAATTTTCTTATTAATAGCAAATTCATTTTGAGCCTGCAGTTCATATTTACTTTATTCTTATATACCCTTTATTAGCTTCACTTGTATGTTTGAATTTTTTCTATGGATACTTTAGTACTGTACCTCGAAGCGTATACTCAATATTACTAATTAATAATGTTAGACATACGCCACATTGTCCTCACACGAGGTTATTGGTGTGGTTTGTGTTCTTGTCTTCTCACAATATATATAATTTTAGTAGAAATACAGGAATATTTCTTACGCTCTGTAGCCTTGCCGATATCAATATAATGTTGGCATCC
This sequence comes from Linnaemya vulpina, assembly GCA_963675445.1. Taxonomy (NCBI): domain Eukaryota; kingdom Metazoa; phylum Arthropoda; class Insecta; order Diptera; family Tachinidae; genus Linnaemya; species Linnaemya vulpina. The sequence continues at coordinate 61,404,955 of OY776279.1, forward strand.
TTCAAATGTTAATATATATAACAACATCATCTACCACTGAAGAATCGCTCCTAATAACGCCTTTTTGACGTCAGAAATAAATACTATTCATAAAACTTATCTCATTTTAATGGTCTTGCAGATAAACATTTGCTACTTAGTTCTTCCTTTTGACTTTGAAAAGTTTTTCTCGTACCTAAATGAGTCTTCCCTATCCCATTGACCTTATTAAGTTGATTTCAGTTTCCATCTAAGAAATGTCACAGCTTATCATAATCAAATTTGTACTACTTTATTTTTGTCTTGAACCAGCACTCATGTTATGGCAGTGCGTTTTGCCAGAACTAGAAAGGAGGGGACTGTGTTAAGGGCACACCCAGAATATTGTTTGCTTCTTGTTGTACTTTCTTCACTTGGCCAGTTTTTCTACAGCTATAGACGAGGGAGGGAAAATGTTGTGTTAATGAAGCACAGAAAAATCTAAACTATGTTCATGACTATGTGCGAAGTTGTACTCGGGAAAAGGATACCTTACCTTTTCTTAAGTTCAATAATTTACTTTTCGACTTCGACTGGACTTAAATTCGCACTAATTGTGATCAATGAGTTTATTTTTAATTGAAGAAACTAAAATACTTGGTATTGTTGACTGGGTAGTCTACCGAACTTAATATGTTATGACCGACTGAATATTTTAGTTTATTTAATAAGTTATTTATCGTAAAATCGTTGTATGTATTTAAATAAAAGTAAAATCGTTGTATGTATTTAAATATATAAGTTAAGCATTACAAGCATGTTAACAAATAAAGACATACATTTTTGTTAAACCATCAACAATTGAAGTATATTATGGTGAATCAAAATAAGTTTTGCCCATGTTATTGTATGAGTACAATCCCAATTCAAAGACGAGATCTACACTACTATTCTCACATGAAAGCACGTCTACATTGACACCCCGCAACACTGCATATGAATCCTTCGAAATATTTTGAAGCAAATGCTTTAGTATCACAAAATTATTGATATGTACTATTTTTGCTCTAAACGAAGATGTACCAAATTGATGTCTTTTATTCATCGCAACAGCAGGTAATTCGGTAGTAAGAATATCTTCACACAATTTGATCAGATGTTGTGATTGCCGCATCAGCATAACCGTCTTCTCGACAACAATGAATTAAATAAGATCCAGCTATTGAATATAAATGCTGGACCATGTTTTTTAAACTCTTTAGTTTTTATTATGTGCTGATTCTTTTTTCCCAAAATGTTACTAAGAAATTCAAAGTGTTCAATATAGGGGTGTATATATATATTTCCTATGCGCATTTCTCTGGGGCTAATGCAGATCATCAGGGAACATGTACCCAACATTTCTCACAATAACCTAAGATATTTATTTCAAACTTCTATTTTGATAAGTGAGAAGCTTAAAACATATATCAAAATTATAACAAGAATTCACTGATCACTTTTTCGTTTTGATTTTCTTACGTTTACGGCTTCTTCCGACTCTAATTGTAGTTGTAAGAGAAATAAAGAACAACAACAACTGGACCATGTTTTCTGAACATCAATTAATTTAGAGATTTCGAGCAACTGAGTAATCACTGGAAGTGTTGAAAATTACGATCCACTAAAACAGATGTCGTGGCAAATTTACCCATTCGCAACACTTTTTAGAAAAAGTCTCAAATCTTTGTTGATTTGCATCAAACTTTTTTTTATACGAAAAACACAAACTTAATAAAAAAATTATTATAATTTATAAAGAATTTATAACTATAATACGACTGAATAACGGAATACTTGTGACTGTGAATCGGGAATAGTAGAACACTTGTGAGTGGGCCACTATTAATGGTGTAGCAATTAATCCTACTAAGAAGGGTTGTCATTTGCATAAGAACTATTCGAAGAATTAAACAACTATTTACCCCTTTTTTAGTAATAACGTGTAGGCTAGTGTTCGAAAGATGTGATCTAAGAATTAATGGAAAACCAATAACAATTTTTTAGCTCACGCAGCATGATAGAACAGCGCTATTTTTGAAAGCCGCTTCACTTTCTTATCACCACTTATTTGTGTTTCTTTATTATCACTTAATTTTCAATTTAGAAGAAAAATAATACTCTCTACAAACATTCTCTAGAATACATAATTATATAATTTTCAAATCGGCGTTAAGTAAAAACATACTTTAAATTACAGTACTTTTTTTAAGGATTTCTGTATATAGAGATCGTGAGACCTCGTATGAGTAAAACCTTTCCAAGCTCTGGACATTCGAAATAAGAAGCTACAAATATATATAAATAAATATTGGAAGGTGTTCAGGGGTGTTACTATGTATGAACAGATCGAAAGTTGTTTCGATTCGAATTTAAACTCTTACCATGTAACAGTTTCGGATCGAGCTAAAAGTGCTGCCACTAATTGAAATAATTTTGGCACTACTTTCGAATGTATGATTCAACATTATTCAAATAAAAAAAATTATAAAATATTCATTAATTTATATCTACTGAAGCTTTTACCAATTCATTTATATAGTGGTTTTAGAAAAGAAAAAAGCTTAAATAGTAATATTACATACTTACATACTAGATAATAAGAGTAAATATGACATATCGATTTCCTTCAAAATCTAGCATTTCTCTCATTTCATGTTCGAATTTTTTTCTTCTATATCCACACTTGTCTTCTTTTGTATCTAACTAAAGATTTTAAATTGCTGTTGACCTCTTCCAAGAGTGGTTTGGAGTGCTTGTGGTACTCCATTTGACCATTCACTTTTCATTTATCGGTAAACTATATATTACCTACTTGTTTCCAACCGACCACTTCCCCATTGGTGGACCGGCTGTATCCATATCTTTTGCCGATCGTGTCCATAAGTTTTTGGTGACTCGTTTGGCGTCTGGAGCTGTTATATAGCCCTTAGCTAACTGCGGATGGTCTGTCATAAAGTTGAGAATAATTTCAAATTGCCTTTGCTTCGTATTAATATTTTTCTATTAATGTACATCAATTTTAACAAATACTTACATTTTCAGTGATTGGTGCCGATGTTTTGATTTATTAACGTTATTTTATATTTCATCGGTTAGGTCAACGTGAAACGAGTTCAAATGTCAACTTTCGAGCGACTTTGACATTCACATTCGAAGTACATAGTTAGCACATCCGAAAGCTTAGTACGAGTATCCGATAATCGGATACGGCAAACTGAAAGTAGCAAATGTATTTACGAACTCGAGTTAGTTGGCACGAAAAATCTGCATCCATAATATTTAACTATCGAATCGAGTTACATATTAACCACCCTGTTTTTCTACAGATTTAATCAGAAACATCAAAATTCGAAAAGATGAAGCACTTGTTCTTAATAGCACTTCTTAACTTGGGGTATTTTCCATGCAATAGTAATATTTTAAATATGCCTCGAAGTTCGAAAAAAGGGGTCTCATAACACTTTTTTTAAAGATTAATTTATGACAAGAGTTATCAAAATTACGTAGTTGAGCTAAATAACCGAAAAAGTTTTCGAATTTATCTGCTTTTGAATGGTATTTTAGACGTACGAGTACGGCCAACGCAACAAATTCTGTAAGAAGTTTTTCTACTTGTTTTTTATTAAAGGTACAAAAAAATAATCAACAAGATCGTAAACCCCTTATTCGGAAGAAGAACAAATCTGGTTCTTTTCGAATGATTCTTATAAGGGTCATGCTTCTGGTGTTAATTAAATCAGATTTTTATGTGTAATTTCTAATAAATTATTCAATTAATTAGGACAAATTGGCCTTCACGTATATATGAAGTCCCAGAGATCCAGTAGACATTTCTGTGTCATTTTCTGTAAGAAGTTATAAATCAATTGCAGACTTCTATCGAACAGCGAAAATTTATAGGTATATATAATTATTACTATTTGACTTTCATCAATTTATTTTATAAAAACCTTTCATGGCTTTTAGTTCAATTATATTTTCATAAATTAAAATATTTATTTGTAAACAGATATGGAGTACTTGAGAAAACTACAAATAACGTCCAACTTTCTGTAGGTAAAATAACTTCTTATGGCATTATCTGGGTATTGTTAATAATCACTTCCTGAAAAGTCGAAAACACACTGTAATTGGTACTTTAGAAGTGAAGAAAAACTAGTTTTGCAAAACAACTTGCAATATTTTCGTTTACATATAAAATCTACCACAAAATGTTCTATTTTCTTGAAATGGTACATGATTACGGGTCCTTTGAGAACAGAACAAGCAAAAATCGGCACTTTTTTTGTTTCTGTTGCTATAATCGATAATGGCTAATTAACTTAATTTGCTGCTTTTCTAATAATCTTTGAGGCTTAAAGTAGGTTCGATGAAGCAACAGGGATATGATTCTAGTTGCCAAATAGCAAATAGTAGTCACACAAATTTGGTACTCTTATACTTGTATTACAGTTTGTTTATATTGAATCTTATTACCATGGATTGGAAAGCCGAAATATATGTATATGAAGGTCGCATATTTTGCTGAAGTGTCTGTATATGTTTCACAAGCTTTTCCTTATATAGTTTTTATTAGCTACATCTATATGTTTTGTATTTCATTTGCATGCTCTTTTACACATGATCCTTGACAAACTGGCAACTTCGTTTAACAAATAATTTCTTCAGAAAGGCCGTTGATATCTTGTATCAGCAAATATGGTTATATGCATAGGGTGTTTTTTATAGAGTCATACAACTTTGAGTTGGCATCACTGCTTTGTTTGACCACTCATTTAACAGCTGATAGCTGCCTTTTATTTAATTTGCTTTGTCATTTTATTAAAAATCCATTTACACTAGAGCAACGCATGCAAATTGTGGACATTTTTAATCAACATAATGGTTCTGTTCGTCAAAGTTATCATGCATTTGGTGCATTCAAAATTTTATTTTCAGATGAAACTCATTTTTGGTTGAATGGGTACGTAAAAAAATAGAATTGTCGCATTCGGAGTGAGGACAACCCACAAGCTTTTGTCGAAACACCATTCCATCCACAGAAAATTACTGTTTGGTGCGCTTTATGGGCTGGCGGAGTCAGAATGTTACTGGTTGTGAAAATTGGTGTTCCAGATTGCGCCTTGTACACGCCAGCCGTGGCGGCCACATGGCCGAAATTATATTTAAACATTAATGTCATAAAATTTTCTATAAACTAAATACCGTGTTATTGATATCAAAAATATATAACTATGTTTTATTATGATTTAACTTGTATCACTCTATAAAAAACACCCTATATATTATAGACAATAAATCATATATATATATATATATATATATATATATATATTATGTAACTAGCAAGGGGCCATCTGGAGGTCTACGAATACTTTTATCATTTAAATTTATTGAATATATATCAGAAATTGTTCTAGTTAATTTATATAAAAAATATTTTAAATTCGTTGTTGTGGTGCTTTTTTTCATATAATAAAACCTACTGTATTTTTGTTATACAATTCTCAAATAGTTTCCAAATGCTTGTAAACAAGATAAAAGGTTTTGTTGTTTTTAGATGATTTGGTGCAAGAGGTCATGAAACGGAACCAGAATTTATTAGACATTTTAGGATATACGATATTTTTTTTTAGTATTACCAAATATTCAGCAGAATAACTTCAAGTGCATTAAATAAAAACGACATATTTCTTTAATTTTTTAATAACGACAACAGAAAAGCTATTAGTAGAGAGAAACTATTAATATATATTTATATACTTTTAGCAAGTTCATATAATTGATAACACCATGTAAGTACTTGAACTTGAAAATAATTCCTTGATATCTTCCAATATAATTGGTTCTTATTGTTAATAAAAGCACACAAATTGCACAAATTGATGACATAATTGATACAGTTCTGTTCATGTTATTTCTTATATTTCCAATAAAATGAGGCAAATACGTCTGATTATTCAGCAAAACTAGGGGAGTTTTTAAAATGACTTTAAAAGCAAAGCAGTAGCAAACTCTTTTTTGTCAAGCTTTCGGCATATTTTGAAATATACGGAAAGTTCTCCAAATTAAAAACAGGTATTGTCAGGTTTTTAAAAGTATTGCTTCTTTGAGGGATTTCCAATAGCATTTTTTAGTCCAAGTCATCATCTTGTATTAGCAAAAATGGTGCAATTTTTATGAAAAGTGTTAAAAAGGAAATTATTCCAATATATGCCAAAAATCGTTAGTATTATTTTTTTTCGAAATTAAAAAATTTTGTTCGTTTGAAACTAGAAGGAAAAATATTGTTCGAAAGTAGGAATTATTTTGACTTCAGTTGCAGATGCTGATATATAAAATCTGATTGAAAGCAGTAATATTTATTATTGAAGCAGTAATATTTATGAATTGATTGCTGTGAAAGAATTGCGGTTATTACATGAACTCTAAAATAATTAATAAACTTTTTTTGGTAGAGCTGAACGTAAATTAAATACCGTCATGTACCAAAGACTACATTACGGCACTCTCCTTCGACGGACCTGTAGCGAAAAATTCAAAGCGAAGTAAAACGTAAAAATAGCTGACACAAATTCTCTGTCCTCTAATTTTTTCCATCTGTACTCTTGACACTATCCCCTCTTCTATCAGACTGCACTGCTGAGTATTAGGGTTTGTCCCCTGAGTGATGTTTCCAGACAAGAAGTGCAAAACTACCAGGAAATGTATTGACAATGTCGATATAAAATGTTTCGAAAGTAACAGAACATTAAGAAAATTTAATATCAAGGTGTTGTAATGTAGAGAATGAGATTAAAATGTGGATTAGAGCGATATTGAACTGATAAAATAAAATAAAATTAGTTCTGAGCTTAATTTATAGCTTTTAATTACAATCCATGCGGGGATTTTCATTATTTGTAATGGCCATTTCAAAAGTACAGAGCTCTTAACGAGAACAGACTTCACTGCCATTATATTAAGCCCACTTCGTTCAGGATTAAAAAAATTTTTTTTGAGGTTTTAACTCACGTATTCTATCATCGAAATATTAAAGTTGTAGAGCAAAAGATATATCAAAAAGTACCTAACTTGCAGCAAAGATCATTTGCTCTTATGCATATTTCAATTTAATATACGATTCATTACGAAATAATTTAATTACGAAATAATCTAAGTCCATTGCTCTAATACAATTTTTTCACTTGAAGCATTTTATATCGAACTCAGCCTTACAGTAACTACAGATTCCCTGCTTCCTTGTCCCTATTTCAGAAGAAAGAACGGTTGATGAACTCGGTGAAATGAACTCTTAAGTTTGTATTTTCCATGAATGCTGTCACTGTGCACAGAGATGTGCGTTTGCCAAATAAAGTGCTTGATTTTCATTCCTCGTGTATTCGAAAAATGGATTTATTTGACAGCAGTAGTCAAACTTTGAATGTACCGAAAATTAAATTATCAAAGCAAATCTTTCAGGTCCTTAGAACGCAGATTGGCGAAAAATACTTTTCCCTTTGAATTATATCATATTGTTCGTACGTTGTGACAACTTCATGGCATTTCTAAAACCTTGGAAAAAGAACATGCCAAAACTCGCACTACTTGCGAACAGGAGCAAAATTATAGTTACAACTTGCAGTTTGTGTGATTTTTAAACGGTTCATAACATTTTCAATTTATGTATGAAGAAAATTTTCTTTTATTATTTTATTTTTTTAACTAATCCGGCCCAATATTTTCATTAGCATGTTTAATCACATTGAAAGTTTTATATAAGCGGATTGAAATTACTGTAAATTCTTATTTTCCTTTAACCGAATTCGACTGCTGCTTATTACCTATGCTGATGGTATTTGAGTTATCTTTGATTTTGGTTTTATTATATTTCCAGCTTAAAACGAGGATCAAGAGCTCTTATTTGGTATAACAAGTTGACAGGCCGAGAGTAAAAAGTTTGTGTGCATTTTCGCTCAAGTTTTTCTTGTAATTTTTCCGTTGCTTTTAGTGGCACGTTTGTGTTTTTAAAGTTTGATGTTTTTGGACATTTAACAAAATTTAGTCAAGAGTTTTTCGTTTTTCCTTTTTTCGTTCAGCTGTAGCCTTTTGTTTTATTTAATATACTTTTGCGTTGGTTCATTTATTTTATTGTTTTTTATTACTTTTTTTGCTTATACATACGACACACTTAAGTTTGGTACAACATGCGACATAAGGATACAAATTGCACATGTGCATTTATATTGTCACAAACTAACGCAAACTGCTTTTCAGATAAAATAGGCAAAGGGACTTAAGGCCTATACATGTCAGGGGCCTTTTAAGTATTTAGTAGGCATAAGTTTGCTTCAAGTATAGGTGAATAAGTGTTTTTAATGATTTTCTGCTTAATTAATGTCGTTAAAGAAAAAATACTTTTCAAAATTTAATACCCGTATCATTACCGATATCGTAATTACATTTTATATACGAACTAACTAACTGCCCGGTTTATTATGCCACTCGAAATCGTTTTGTTGACAAAATATATTTAAACTTTGTATTATCGAGTCGTATCGTGGGCCCGGCAGTATTTTCCGATAGGCTTTCCAGCTGTTTGATCTATACGCAGTACTAATGCAACACTGTTTCCATTTCACTAAAATAATTTATTGTAAAATATATTAACTGGACTATATTCTTAATCACCACTTACAACAGACAACCCATCTTGTCTCATTTTCACTGATGCATATATACTTTACGAGTTTGACTGCAAATTGAAGTCTTGCAAATCATAATAGTATTTGCGTCAGCAACTCTGTACTTACTTCCAAATTGCACGATTCGAATTTTTTATGTGCACAAATTCAGTCAATGGTTGTGTAGTTAAAAAAACCGTTTGAAAATTTCTTAAAATATTTAAAATATTTTTGCTTTTAACTGCCATTACAATTCTTACATACAGTCGCAAAGCAGCTCTGAGTTAGTCAGTATCAAGCATCGTTGACAATTATAATATTTATATTAAGTATAGCTAGGCAGCTAATCACTCTCTCTCTCTTTCTCTCTCTCTCTTATAGGTGGTCAACTACGTTGTCACTTCTTATTTGAATGCAGAAAGTCACAGGAAACGATAAAATACGGTTTAAAAAATAATATGGCTTAATTACAATAGTCATGAGTCGGCATCTATGCACCGATGCCTTGTAAATATATACTCAGAGTATTTCAAATACATATACAAACTCTTCCATAATAAAACATAAAAATGTAACTGAAATGCAGAAGCTTATTCGATTGCAAGTGCAACTCGCATATAATAATGTAACGAACTCTCTCTTCACTAGCAAAGCTTCGGCCAATAACAAGGATTTACTTTTCATAGTACAAACAATATAGGATTCCTTTCGAGTTGAAAAGATAAAAATAAATTTTAAATTAAACTTAAAACATTATTGAACTAAAAGGCAAGTGTTATTGGGAAAAGATTAGGACATGAACCACGCCAATAACCTTGTTGGAGGACAATTAGACGTATGAGCAACATTATTAATTAATAATATTGAGTATACGCATGGAAGTGCAGTTCAAACGAAGCGTATACACATACCAATAAAGAAACAAACATATGGGTGATGCTAATAAAAACCGTACAAGAATGCAAATATTGTGTGCTGCTGCCTCAAAACAGATTTTCTGAATATTTTTTACAGAAATATGAGTATAAATACAAGATCCATAAAAATATGTTTGATATGTGACGCCATCTTACGAATATTACAAAATCAACAAATAATTTAAACAATTCCGTTACACACAACTTGCTTTTTCTGTTATGAGTAGGACCAGCACTCAGGGGCCGACCCCTATATATGCAGAGCACTGCGCTGGAACTGGGAAAGGGGGGATTGTGTTAAGAGGACAGATAAATAATAGAGGATAGAGAATTTTGTTGTAGCTATTTTTACTATTTATTTTACCAATGAATTTGTTCCTACATGTACCGACGAGAGAATTACTCTCTGTTGGTATTGCTCAGCGACCAGTGCTATGCCTTCGTTATTGGGACAAAACGAACACATTTTACACAATCCTGCAGAAATGAAGAACAGAAAAGTTCGACAACATATTTATGACTGATTGCGGAGCTGAAATCGGATTTAAGGTACCGTAATACTTGGTACTGCCAATAGCATCCTCTAGTTTAATATAGAAATTATATGTATTAAGAAATAACAAGTACAAAAAGGCTTTAATTTTAATAAAATCGTGCTGATTAAGATTTATTTTATTATTTATTAAGATTTTCAAAATCTTAATTAAAAAGTCAAACTAATCCCGACGATCACTTTTTTATTATCAATATCACATACTTTTTTCTAAGGTCTAATATTAGTTGTAAAAGATAAAAAAAAGGAAAAAACAAAGAAGTGCACAATTCTTGTATACAAAAATAAATAATTAGAGCTGACTGGGTGCTCGCAAGCTGTATAATTAAATTAGCATATTCCAGAACTCTCGTTAATAACACTTTATCTTTAAATATCGCCACCAACTTTGAAGTGAAATCAAAATTTATAATACAAAATATTACTTTTTGTTTCCAAGCATGTTGCTTACCATATGACGATATATAGTACAAGGCACAATACTGCACAACACCAACAAATTTCTATATTTTTAGCACTTTTGTTTAGGAACTTCTTAGATGCCGAACAGAAAAACTCGTCATAGTCATAGTCAACGTGTTAACCATCTGCTTCTGCCAATAATAGTTGACCTAGCGTTGAGTATAATAAATAATTATTATTTGGCTCAATAAATAGAAAGTATCTTATGGCTTTTATTTTTCTAGACTAGATGTGCAACATGTTCACTTTCTAAAAAGTTGCAATTAAAAGAAGTATTCAAACAATTAAAAAGTGCATAAAATGTTGCATTCTTTCCTAGAGAGACAAGAAACATTAGTATTTGCTATTGTAAAATATTTGTTATCGAATATTTCTTCTTTCATATATAACCTTTACATATTAGCAAAGGATGTGATACAAATTTATAATTCACAGCAAATGTAAGTCTTAGAGAATACCATTAGTTTACTTCGAACCCGTGAAGCCATTCAAATATTATACATGCAGACATTGCGACGGGTTCTTAGAATTAGTCAGAGAAGCTTCTTTGGAACTTAGACGTCGAGATCTAAAGAAACCAGATATATTTAGATTTTTGAACATTTAAAATTTTTCTAGCTTGAAATTGAAAAGGAGAATATATGTATATAGAACTATAGAATATACTATAAAAGCTAATTTCAATGCAATATTACTGACACACAAGTGAAAAGAAAATGGCGTTTTCTGAATGTGCTTGAAAGCTTTTGAAAAGCTTACATGGCAAAAATCATTTAAGAACTCGTAATCCATTTGGCTTCAAACTATGCATATCAGGGTTGCAAAAACTAGTACAATTGTACTTTTTTTGGTACAATTTCCGATTCAGAAGTACAATAGTACACCAGTTGCGCAATTGACACATATTACAAACTTTACCAGCTTATGCTTTTTATCGAAATCGCTTCGTCTATTATTCTATTTTATATACGGTGTCATGTCATTATATCTACCATTTATTTTCATTCATCTGTTTATATTCAAACAACTACAAATGAATTAACTTAATTGTTTGTTTTCCTGATTTAGGGCAATTCCAAAGAAAAGATGTCTTTATTTTTTTAAAGAAAATTAAATAGAAAAATCTGTATTTTACTTTCGTTCATTTAATATCATTTCATTAATAGAGGTTAAGCTTTCGTATGGACATTTGCTTTATTTACATTTTATACTCGTATATTAGAAAAAAAAATTGGGACTATATAAATTTAAGTATAGAATCTAACGAAATTACAAACTTTTCTGTATATACTCGTATTAGTTCCAGTAAAAGAGGCGAAAAATTGCAATTTTATGAGCATGTTGACATAGTTTTGGTGGTTTTCTTTTGCAACCCTGATGTACAGCGCGCCGGCCTTTAGCAAGGTTGAAGGATTTATTTCTTTACAGAATACTGACGGTGCCAACTTAGTCTTAAGTAGTTTGGCAGAACTGGAGCTGGGTCCAACTCGTTCATCAAATCGACCTCCGCAAGAACTTGTAAGGAAATCCATTCAAATGATTGATTTGATCAGAGGTTCTTGTCGAAAGTAAGCTTCGTATTATTTGTTAAATCGAATGCTTCCAACTACGAATACAAATTTCAAAGTAAATTAGAGAGTATACAATCTAATAAGACCTGTTCATAGTAGATGCAAGCACTCTGAGAAATATAGTAGCAGATATGTATTCTAGATATGATAACAAGCAGTATGTGTTTCTAGGAAAGCACATATAACTAAATCAGTGAGAATGAAAGACTTATCAACTTGGTTAGTTGTAGTTAGGAAAATGGTGCCATCTTTACTGAAAAATTTTGCAAAACTTTTTAATAACTATTGTTTTCCGTATTCTTCCAAGAAGCCTTAGCTCAAGGCGTCTCTGTCCTTCCTTTTAGCAGACGGCATAAATAATCAAGTGAACGAACCAACATAACAACCAAAAAATTGGTATATATCTGCAATCAGCGGTAATAAAATTTCTTTATTTCAGCCAAACTGGTGGAAATAGAATGAACAAGCAAATGTTTATGTATTGAATACAAAAACCGTGGATACAACAAATTTGTATTATAGAAAAAATCATGTGAAACAATATAAGAGAAAAAAACAAAAAAAAATTATAACAGCTACCGAACAAGGGCCAGCAAATGAATGCAAGATACACATTATTTGGCTTTCATAAAATACAATTTTACCGACAACAAAAGTGTTTTGAAACAACATCGAAAATGCACGACGAATCGAGGTAAAACGCTAAAATTTGTTTATTATCCACTGACACAGTATTACAATGTAATATTTATAATAAATTCTTCGTTAGAAAAAGTGTTATCCTTTCGTTACAAACTTGTTCACAAAAAGAAAAACATTTGCAATCTTAACGAACACACCGCAATATAAATTCTATATAAGTCATGTTCTAACACACTGTTACTATTTATTTAGTTTTTGCAGTCTGCTTTTATTAACGTGTATAATTAAAATTCGTTAAAAAAGCTCTACAAACCAGCAATTGAGCCACCGAAGTTATGTTCTGAGATAAGCAGAGGAATCTAAGTGCGTTACCTATTGAACTGATTTATAAAATTGTTTGATCTCTGTGCCCTTTGTTGTTCTTTCAAGACACAATCTTCGACTCCCTGTGTTAAGTATTCATATAATATTAAATATATATATTTTGCTTTTGGCAACAGCACCCGATGTTATAGATGCATCAGGCTACTCATATATATTTATAACGAACATGCGAATTGCACTGTAGTTCAGTGTAATAGAAATGGCAACTAAATTGTGCAATAAAAAATACCAACATTTCAGGTGTAACAAAATATTTTTCACATTGAAATCATAAATAATTATTGACTATTCCTCACTGCATTCGTGTTAATGTTGCTGCTCACGGCGAAGTGTTACACAGAAGGCAATTACAATATGTAACAAATGCGTCATTTTCTTATATATGGGTTGAATATTTAAATATACGGTTAAGTGGTCAAGTTCATTTAATTTTTACGTCTTTCAAATTATTATGTTTAATATTTTTATATATTTGCAATAAGTCTACAGGCCTTGTAGCTTTTTTTTATTTAACTAAAAGATATAAAGTGCATTAAAAATGAATCGGCCCGATATTGTTCTGTCGAAAAAAAGTCATAAAAAACAAAAATGTATTATAATAATTTCAAACTGAAAGCTGAAACCATAAACACGGAATTTTGCGTTCACACGTCAGGTTTAACATACAGATTGTCCAGTAAATTTGATCACAATAAATGAAATATACCATACATATAAACACATTTTTATTTACTTCTTTTAACACTAAATTTTCAAATGAATATATTAATATAATGAAAAACTTATGAAATGCGAGCAAATGGTAGGAAATCACATTAATTTAAATCATAATATTTACGGGTTCTAAAAGAAAAATCCAGATGTGCTGGACTTCTCTCTGCATTCTTCAAAGGTTATCAGATGTTTCTAATATACAACTAAGCAGACTTCAAATTTGGTTTGAACAATATCATTTTATAAGAAAAAACCAGGCTTTAACAGTTGCATTTTACATTAAAATTAGGACTGGTTAAAACCTATCCCCTTTCGATGTATCTTATCTTAAGAAGATATATATGAGTAATATTTTAAGAAATGACACACAAAAATGCAAATGAGTACTGATGACAAATTTAAAGATAAATTGATGCAGAAATTCGTCTTAATTGAACTTCAAATGGTGCAAAGGAAGAAGTCAAAGAAATGTCTACTTTAATTAGTTTTCATACAAAAAAGTTGGGGAGTTATTTGTAGTTTTTGCAATTAATACATTTTTAATAAAAAAAAATACTTTTCAAAACAACGTAATTGAAATGAAAGTTATTTAAAGAAAGACTTATATAAAAGCAATCGTTGATATAGTCCAAGTGTTAGTGTCAATGGTGGATGGTATTGGAGCATGATTCCAAATGTTTTCGTACCTCAACTACGTGACATTAATCTGGCTGATATGAGATTCCAACTGGACGAAGCCACATGCCATACAGGGGGCTCTAAAATTTATTCACTAAAAGAAGCTTTTGGTGAAACATGGTATCACTTAATGGCCAATTAATTGGCCATCAAGATCGTGTGCTTTAATCCCATCGGGGTCATGTTAATTCACTTGTCTACATCGATAAACAACAAGATTTTTTTCAAAAATCAACATTCTAAGAGATATCGGCAACATATGCGAAAGGTTGTTAAAAAGTAATGTTCCAGTTTGCGCCTTCATTCGCATTTAAACATTAATTTCATAAATTTTTCTTTCAAATGAAGCCCGTTTATCTCTATCCAACGATAAATAATATATAAGGAAAAAACTTGGGGCATGGTTGAGTAGACACTTAAAGTAACGTGTAGGACTTGGTAGTATTTTATATCAATCTGACAGCACTGTAATAGCACACCATGTAAAAAAATATTATTAAAAATAGGAGATATTGTGCAAACCACTTAATTTTTATACGTACACAATAACAAAGTATGAAATATTTTTGCTCTATTTTCTTTTACCTTTCGGACTATTCTAAACATTTTGAAAGGCGGAGCAACGAATGGATTTCGGCAAGTTTGTTCTATGAATAAATTTAGCACTTTGAAAAAAATCGATCTCTGCACACACAATCTGTCGATAAGATCCAAAATTTCTGAAATAACATGTAAACCTTTTTATATATTTTAATTCTGTTGCAGATGTATTAGATATATATTCGGCAACATTTCGAGAAACGTGTAAATATATATTTTCTCCGCATGGTCTCATAAGAAAATGAATTTGCTTGTCACTAGTTAGTTAATTTCATTTAGGATTTTCAACGAAATGTATTGTGCAAAATTAATTTTAAAATAATAAAACGCAAACAAAATGCAAAATCTCTTTAAATAATAAAACAGTTTCAATGTGAAAAGTAATTCCATGCATTAAAACATTTTAAAAATGATGTGAAATGTGGTCACGCGCAGTGTTTTGCCATATCCTTTTTGAAAAAGGACCTTAAATTTAAGGGAAAAATTTATTTTTAAAAGAAAAAACTGTTATCCCAAAACATGTATTGGAAAAATTATTAAACATAAATATATGGACATATGTATGTATGTAATCAGTTTCATTTAATATTTTTATTGAAGTTCTAAAACGTAACAATAATATAAGTTAGATCCCGAATGAATTCTATAGCTTCTGCACCTGCTTGGTGTTTTGATCTTAAAATATGCATCTTTAAATCTGATATACTACCCATTGCTTTTATTTAAAAGTTATAAAGCTTACAAAAAGCATAACCATTATCACTTCTCCTGATGCAATCTTAAAATAATGGGCGCTCTTCCCATGATTTTTTATAAATTGGCAGTTTTCTTTTTGAGTTTTTGTTTGAACGAGGTGCAGTTCTACTATAAAGAAAGCTCACCATTTCTTTTCAAATATTTATCCATTGTATACTCAAAATTTAATTTATCATACACTTTTTTTCTTACGGCAGGTTCAAAACTTTTAACCTTTTTTATGTACTTACATAAAAGCAATAAGTAAATTCTCGGCAAACTTCTAGCTTTTTAAATCTTTGTATGACTATTTTCATAAATTTTCTTATGCAAATATGTTTGACAGTTTGGAGTCGGAAAAAATATTGTTGTAGTGTGTTTAAAATACTCGCACATACGTTGAACAGAAGCTAAAAATAATGCTGCAAAAAAAGTAATCGATTGCATTGTTGTATTAAAACTGTAGTAACTATTAAGCTGGTTTCACCCATGATTTCAGAACAAAATTTATGTTCTAAAACAGTTTTAATTTTTTGAGAGCTTGCTCTGAAGCGATTCACCCACATCGCTTATTTGTTCTGGAACATCAAGGCTACCGTATGAAATAATTTTGTCAACTATGTGTGTGAGTTTTGCAATTGGGAAATGCAGTAGCAGATGAACGCGATTTCCTTGTTTTCTTTGCTTCAAAGCATATTATTTAGTGTGTAATAAGCAAGTTACAATTAAAAAATTATCTTAATAAGACACAAGTGCTTGTCTTAATAGCCATTGAGTTAACGAAAGCGCGTTTAATAAAAATATTTGAAAATAAATTAAAAATGAATTTTCGTACCATTTGTTTCGTATGTCCCAGCCAGGTCGGTGTGAGTAATAGAAATTAATCTATTGCATACTTTGCAGCATAAGACGAATTTTGCTTTATCATGTACGAAAATGAGTTCTAATTTGCACAGCGGATATTCGCTCTAAAAAACTCTTCGTTAGATCCATTTGTGATCCTGGAACAAATAAGCTAATAATAACAATAATTATTAAAAGTTATAAAAAATGTCTTACGATAACTTTATTTTTCAATATGGTTATATCAATAATGTTATAAGTACTCAAATCGATTTACTAGGATATCTTTAATTATATATACACGTGCCCAATGTTTAAAAGAGTAAGCTCTGGAATAATAATATATATGCATATATAGTATTTGTTTCTTTTGAAAACAGCTACACACATAAGTAATTGCCTCAACGAATTTTATATAAATACATATTTTATTTGCATAAAATGATGCAGCAACAACCAGCTGTTTCGCAGTTTATAGGGTTAAATATCTTCAATACCCAACCCATGAGAGTTATTGCTAAAGGGATATAATCCCATAGTGCTCAAGTGATAGAACATTACCCACAGCGTTTAAGACCGTCATGTGCTGAAAAGGAGAAGAATACAGCACTCTCCTTCAATGGTATCTATAGCAAACACTTCACCGACGAAGTAAAAATAGATATAATCAATTTTCTAACTTCTAATCCCCTCCTTTCCCAGTTCCAGAGCAATGTACTGCAAATGGAGGGATCGTCCCCTGACTGCTGGTCCTACTAAAAGGAGCCCGTTATTGACTGCTTGTTCAAATTTGCAAATGGCAATTAATTTTCCTTTCAAGCATTTTTGAAATATGAATGGCAATTTCTTATGTAAATCAGCTTAACTAAAAACATCAATAGGAAAACGTGTGTATCTCTCTTTTGCTGTATCTTGTATTCAAACACTTCTTAGCATCGCGCTATCTCACAACTTGTAATACAATCAAACCTCGTTGATCGAACATTTCACCTCCATCAAATTGGAACATATATTAAAACGATTGTGACAATTAAAAACTAAAAAATTGGGGCCTTTTGTGGCGTTTTTCGCCACCACAATGTTAGAACAATGTGGCCACTGCTTATTAGTTTCTGGGCCAACAGCAGTTATTTCTAATAAAATCACGCTACTTTGTGGTAACAATTCCAGAAATAAACAGCTCATTGAGCAGTCCGAGCTCTTCGATATTCGCCTTCAGTTTCATTTTGAAATAGTCCACCACTAAACCTTTTTAGGATTTCCTTAAAATTAAACTCAGCTGAATGTGTCTATGTAAAAAAACTATAAAAATCGTGAAAGATTTCATGACATTGTTATTAATTAATTAATTAAACTGTAATAAATCACTGCCACAATAACGAAAGAAAAATGTTTCCCTAGAGTGATGCCAACATTCTGAAACATAATTGTATCTTTACAGAGCTGCCATATAGAACAGTTCGTCAACTTATTTCTTTTGAGCCCTTTTATCGAATAAAAATTTGTTAGGAATTTCTTGTTTATGATTGATATGCGCTCTTTCATGAAATCTTTCACGATTTTTATAGTTTCAGTTCTATTTGCAATTTACCTTATTCTGAAAGTATGTTTATACTCAACACAAAGTAGCTAGAAATACTGTTTTCGTTTTTGGCTACTTTTCAAATTGAAGCAAACAATTAAGTACAATATTTTTGCTGTTTTCTACCCGTAGCAATACCTTTATTGAAGTAGCAAAGAGGCTACTTCTACTTACCGCTTTTTTTTTAGGGAAGTAGCTGTAGCTAGAAAAATTAAACGATTCGGAATAAAACAGTTTCTATCGCAACTTCTACTTGAAAAAGTTGGAGCTGTAGCCGTATGCAATGGTTTGCTGTTGAAATGTGAATGTAGCAGTAGAAGTAGATGGATATTGGATACTATTTTTTAACAAATTTGTATCTTAAAAAGTAGGAATTTTTTCGTCGCTACAGCTACTTTTTTGGTGGTTGTTGAAACACTGATATTTTTATGCTTCAACTTAACATAAATAGCGATGAATTCAATATCATGAATATCATAAGTTGTTGAAACTGCTATTAAGATACCACCACCATCTTTACCCACTGTATTATATCTATAGATACGGAACTTGCTGCTCATTATTTCAGAGGTAATAATTATATTATATTCGGAATCAAAACTTTGGAGATACAAGGATTTTAGTTTTATATTAATGCCACGAACATTTTAATAAACTATGAAAATAAATGACAAATCAACTAAAGAATTTTGAAGAAATATGTAAAAGATCCTTATAGATATATATATATATTTATATATATATATATATATATATATATATATATATATATGTATATAATCATTTGACAATGGTTAGAAAACTATAGCAGCATTTTTCTAACGAACAGTAAGTGCTGACCCAAAACCAAGTCGAAGAAGGTGGACTAGGCACTCTTAGACAAACAAAATAAGAACTTGGAATTCCCCTTGGAATAATTCCCCTTGGAATAATTCCTCTTGGAATAATTCCCCTTCTATTACCTCAATGATGAGGATCACACCAAAATATACATATAAAAAGCTAAATAATAAACTGACAGTTTTATATAAGAGGGTGGAAATACTACACTAACAGCATCCGCACGTAAAATTAATATACATATAACACTTATGAAATAAAAAACAAATTAAATTAATAAAGCGCACTTACAATAAACATATTAAAAGGTTATCGAACAATTCGACGTAGGAGTACGATTTATGAAACAAGAAATAATGTGAAATATGCTCTACAATATAAAAAGGAAATTATTTAGAAAAATTTAAAGATAATATATCAAAAATAACATATTGAAAAAAAAATATTAGCTTTTGGGTAAAGTTCAGTAAAATGAGAGTACATAAAAATTACTGTCCATACGAAGAAACAATGCCCAAAACCACGGCAACACAAAAACCAGAAATTAAACGTCAACTCCTTTTAACATAAAATATGTAAATACCGACTTACAAACATACAAACAACAATAACAATAATTTCACTTATGAGCGAGCATTCCTTTATAATATAAGAAATAGTTTTTAACCAAAATTCATTCAAATCTTTCAATTGCAGTATTCCAATTTTGTTATTTATTGTATATTTCTCGAACATTTAATTACTTAACTAATTTCCCAAAATAGTGGGAAGCAAAAGTACAGGCTGTTTCATGCAAGAAGAAATATAATCAAATTCATCCTTGCAGTGCGGAATTAGTGCGGGCTCCCAGTATTTAAATCGGAGTTACAATTCTGATATGCCTGTCTAGCCGACAAGACCTTATCATAAACTTCATTTTCAATACTCTGAATACAATTTAAAGCAGTTTTATCATTTTCCAATGCATTATATTCACTCTGCATTTTCTCCGCCGCAGCAGATATCTCTTTTATAAATTCAGCCATGAAGATATTGAAAGCCTTTTGCTGAAATTTACAAAAAGTTCTGTTATTGTAAAAAAGCAGTTACATCATACAAATACGATAAAAAATACTCACATGAAAATACACACACGATAAGTACTCCTCAGGTTGGTCTTGTATTTTCTTACATTGTCTCATATGTACCGAAAAACCTTTCTCGTAAGGCGTAAACACTTTGTCCATGTAATTCACTACGTGTGGTGGAATTGCATATATGTATTGATTTACACAACGTCCCATAGCTAACTTTGTTTCGTTTATATTTGGCAGGGAAGAGCGATAGTTATCAGCACATTTGTTGTCAACAAGGTTTACTTCAGCTAATTTTTCAGACAAGTCTTCTGTGATATTCCGTATTTTTTCTTTAAAACCTTCCGTTAATGGGTATATACTTAAGATAACTGGTAATACTTTACTAATAAGAGGTTCTATTGATTTAGCATACGCTTTATTAAAATAGTCCTTCAGATACTTCATGTTGTCGTCTTTATTATTATGTTGCAAATAATCGTTAAGTCTCTTTAACTCCTAAAAGATATAAACATTTTTATAATGTAAACAAAATTAAATAATACACGATATTTAATAGAGTATCTCAGAGAAATGTATTACGAAATATATAGGGAATACTATTAATTTATTATGAGTGCAGGAACTGAACTTCCTGTAAATGGAAGTATGCGAATATGCCTGTAAAACACTTCGTTGTATGTTATCCACTAACTGAGTTGAAATACTTAATAGATTTTGGTAAGCAGTTAGAATATGAAAAATTACTTCGTCCCAATTTGAATGAAATGTGACATGGTCGCAGTATTGATTTGCGCTATTATCGATCAACTCATGTATGAATTGAATGCCATCCATAGTGTGTCAGCAGGTCTGGGTATCCCTTCATGCGTATATTTTAGATAAATGTTTAGGATAAAACCATTAAAAAAAGAGAAATATATATATATATATATATATATATATATATGTATATTTATATATATATATATATATATATATATATATAAATATATAAATATATAAATACATATATATATATATATATATATATATATATATATAATGGGTGATTTTATAAGAACTATCGGAAATTAAAAAAAAAGAAAACACAAAATTCAGAAAAATGCATGAAATATTTATTTGGATTGATAGTTGGGTCGATATAATTTAATGTTTGAAGATTATTTCATGCAAATGTTGGCCGCGGCTGCGCCTCAAATGGTCCATCCGCTTAGTCCAATTTTGGCATACTCTTTCCAACATTTCGGCCGGTATCTCACGAATAATGTTGGCAATGTTGGCTTCCAGTGCGTCAATCGAAGCGGGCTTGTCGCTATAGACATTAGCCTTAACATAGCCCCACAAAAAATAGTCTAGAGGCGTTAAATCGCACGATCTGGGCGGCCAATTGACTGGTCCCAAGCGTGAAATAAACTGTTCACCGAACTCGCCTCTCAATTGGTCCATTGTTTCGCGTGCTGTGTGGCATGTGGCACCGTCTTGTTGAAACCACATGTCATGCAAGTCAAGCTCTTCTATTTTGGGCAAAAAAAAGTTTGTTATCATAGCACGGTAGCGCTCACCATTCACAGTAACGTTGTGATTCGCATCATCTTTGAAGAAATACGGCCCAATGATGCCGCCAGCCCATAATCCGCACCAAACGGTTGTTTTTTGTGGATGCATTGGTAGCTCTTGCAATGCTTCTGGCTGCTCTTCACTCCAAATACGGCAGTTTTGCTTGTTCACGTATCCATTCAACCAGAAATGAGCCTCGTCGCTGAACACAATTCTTCGATAAAAAAGTGGATCTTCATTTAACTTTTCAAGAGCCCATTCACCAAATATTTGGCGTTGTGGTAGGTCGTTTGGCTTCAATTCTTGCACCAGCTGTATCTTATAAGGCTTCACACCCAAATCCTTCCGCAAAATTTTCCACGTAGTGGAGTAACAGAGGCCCAATTGCTGCGAACGGCGCCGAATCGATAATTCACGGTCATCACCAACACTGGCCGATACGGCTGCGATATTTTCTTCAGTTCGCACTCTACGTAAGCGTGTTGGTGGTTTAATGTCCAACAATGTAAATTTGGTGCGAAATTTTTTTACAATAGCCCGAATAGAAGCCTCAGTAGGTCGATTAAACTGACCATAAAATGGAAGAAGCGCGCGATGAACTTTCTTAACAGAGCACGCATTTTGGTAATAAAATTCAATAATTTGCAAGCGTTGTTCGTTTGTAAGACGATTCATGATTAAATTATAGACCAAACTGAAGATGCTTGACAGTGACACAAGATACAAAACGTGCGCGAGCTGTCAAAACTAGTGTTGCCAAAAAGATAATAGCAAAAAAATCAATCGTTATATATATATATATATATATATATATATATATATATATATGGATGGGATCTATTCTATCATACAACTAAGTCACCTCAAAAGTGGGAAAAGAGCGTGAGAGATAGATGTTTTAGTACTCAAGTTGCTTAATTGGATTTTATAAAACATATTTTAACTGCCACTGAGCAGAATTGAAACTAGCCTGAATAAGAAATCCTTATTTTCCAAAAAGAATCACAGTTAAAAGGATATTTTTCTTACCGAATCCTGCGGCAATCCGTTGGCCACAGCCACAATAGCACATAACACTAGTATTATCTTGTTCATTCTTACGATCACTTTTTAGTTGCTTTGCCAAAAGCTGTAGAAACACTGACTCTTTATTCTCACAACTGCTCTCTTTATATATGTTATTGCAAGTTGGTTTTATCTCGGAATAACATATCTTTATCTATTAATACTAATTTCATAGGTTAACATTTTTTGACGTTTTACTTGTTTTGCTGGTGTTGGTATTTGATCAGCAGTTATATTATTTATCCGCTTTATATTTACTTAATTATTTATAAACTTAAATTGTGAATTATTTATGTTAATTTAAGAATATTTAGTTCTCTTTAGTTACACTGACCATAATAATGTGAATCGAAAAGCAATTTCGCCAGTGACGATATGAAATGAATCGATTTAACACAGGTTTTTCGAAATAGTTTTCTGTAGATTTTTTTATATGGCAAGAAAATATTTTTTATTTTATTATTGTAAATCTTTATGCGAATGTTAATTGAAAATGCATATATTTTGAATTATTTCGAACATGCCAATGGCGTGATATATCTCAGAAGATCCTGCTAATTAACTCAAGCTGAGCATAAATGTTTATCTAACCAAAACCAGGAAGTTGCAATTTTCAGTTTTATCAAATTAAACTGGAATTTGTTAACCAAAAATTATCCGTGTAGACAGAATTAAAAATGTTAAAGTTAAAACAATTATTACACTTTACTCAAACTCATCAATATTCTTTTAATTTACAAGTCCCTACACCCACCAACTGCTTTATAGGCGTCTCAATGTTACCCCGTTGCCAAATTTGCATACATGAACAGATTTCTTCAAAATCGGTCGTATAGTTTCGGTGTATCTGCCAAATGGCGAAAAAGACGTATTTCAATTAATAACCTATTATTTTTCATATAGGGAATTTCTTCCATACTGATAACGTTTTCTACAGTCTACAATCCGTTAATCCTACTTTGATTCCTTCCACGGCACAATACGAACGCAAGACCTGTTGAAAGGTACCCTTCTACCCTCTGCTGGAAGAATTTTTAAAGCTTACGCTATATTCCAGATGACCTCTTGGAAACAAAAATTCTACTTCTTCACATCAACATCTGCATATACACAAAATGTATATGGGTATGGATCCCTTCATTTTCAGTTGATATCTCACTTAGACTAGTGAGATATCTCACTAGATATCTCACTTAGATATCTCACTTAGACTAGGCTTAGCTAATCTCAAAACAGTATTGAGCCGCCAATACAACGTTCGTAAACAAAATTTTGATCGAGCGTTTGAATTTTGCTTAAAGTGTTGATATTTATTGAAATAATAAAAAGAAAAAATTATCACGAAAATGAATATTAAGAGAAATCACATTTAGTTGAAAATATAAAAATATCAGACGATGTTACACTGAGTTTAAAATTAATCCACACTTCAAAAGCATACCCTCAGAGAAACTAACATTCTACCATCTTCTCCGTCATCAAATATAAAGCTTTTGCATCAAATAAAAGGCGACGCACTCAAGTTTTGATTGTATCATGCGATGTATAGTGGTGGAACTAGGAAAATTGGTTGAGGATAACGTTTTTACGGATTTTTCATTTCAACCTTTTCTTTAAACCTCATACGCTTTCATCCAAATAACATAAGTCTTTTATCATTTTCTACGATTTTTAGTTGTTTACAATGGTTTGACGTCTTTTGCTATCAGTTTTAATTTACTTGTGGCTCAGTTGTATTAGACTGCGTTTAAAAATATCATGAATTTTATGGCAGAACACTATAATATTTCTTCAAATTTCATCTGAATAGACAATATTTAAGTTGTTTTTATAATATACATACATATATAAGATTATACTTTTCTAGTTGAATGAAATAATATTATTTCTTCTTGTTTAGAACTTGTTGCCGTGTTATTGTTTCACTTTTAATACACGTGTGGATTATTTGTCTTATATTTCATTTGAAAATATAATTAAGTTCCAGATAAACGGTATAAATGTATGTCTAAATGTTACATAGTTTTTCTAGAGGCTCTTTCAGTTAAACTATTTAAAATAATTATTTTATCATTTTATATGATATTTAGTTGTTTAGTGTTTTAGTTTGATTATGTTTTTTAGTCTCAAATCATGGATATATGTGTTGGTTGTTAGTCTTAAATTGCGTCTTAAAATTTCATTAATTTTCCTTTGTACACGTGTGTATCATTAAATTCGCTCTTCAATGGATGTTCCGCGATACATATTTTTTGGTTTTGGAAGCTAGGGTTAGGCAAGGCATATCAATATGTTAGAAAATATTGACATTTTTATTGACATTGATATTGATATTGATATTGATATTGATATTGATATTGATATTGATATTGATATTGATATTGATATTGATATTGATATTGATATTGATATTGATATTGATATTGATATTGATATTGATATTGATATTGATATTGATATTGATATTGATATTGATATTGATATTGATATTGATATTGATATTGATATTGATATTGATATTGATATTGATATTGATATTGATATTGATATTACACAGAATTCAAGTCCATTTTGGTTCGGGGTTATATTGGGTGTAAATAACCTTGTTTATAACATCATATCGGCGTATAACATCATATCTTCCGTTTTAGTATGTACTGAATAGATTGACAGAGAACCGATAGGCGATTTGCATCCAAATCGAAATGTGTCGTGTTTAATGTTTTGTGGTCTTGGTGTGTAACTATCCTTTTATGTAACTGCTTTCCGAAAACAGCATGTTCAATTTGGCCCAAATAGATTTATGAAGTCAGTGAAATTAATTCAAATCCGTGCATTCGTTAACTTAATAAACATTTTAGGAACTCGTATGTACAACGATGTTGCCTTAATATAGATTTTATTTTTCATTTTGTATTGTAAATACTTTCATTGTTTCTCAAATTAAAACTAATGGTATAAGATTTAATTTGTGTAATATATATATATATATATATATATATATATATATATATATATTATTTAATAATTTCCACGTGTAAAGCGATATTATATGTTATTTATCATTGTGTTCAGCAGTTTATTGTGCATGTAGGGCTGATGGTGTATATATACAAAAAAAACTATAAAAAAATACCAGCATTTTGTGTTGAATTAGAGCCCGAGAGAATACACTTCACTCCTTGTTATGGCATATATATTTACACACAAGAAACCCCTCTGGGGGCTGGTCCGCCAGGACTTACACCCTCCCCTTAGGAGTCTCACGGCTCCTCCTTGACATCACTCATCCTTGATTGGATGTCCCAAAAACGAACCCTGGATACCTTTTGCTTTCTCTTTCTCCTTACTTACCGCGTTGAAAATATTTATTCTGCCATACTAATAGCTAAGAACTTCATATACTAAAATACATTGTTCTTATTTACAAAACATAAAACAAATAAAAAACTACTAAACAAGTTTTACTTCAACCTTTCCAATAAAATAGAAATTAAACAAATACTTGTAACAGTTATAATACAAACTCGTTCATAAAAAAGATCTCTTTTTTGTACTCGTTGAAAATTGGAAAAAGTAAATTTAAAATCAAACAGAAGCATTTATAAAAAATTAACTATTATAGTTTCAAAAATTTAACAAAAAAAAGGCAATGAAAAGTGGTAAAAGATAGTGATTCACAAAATTAGTTTTTCTTACTAAACCTCATGCTCAATGTTGAACATCTCCAGGTTACGGCCATCCGTCAGTGATGTGTCCTACTACTAACCTTTTCGTCGTCGCAGTTAACATTAACTCACTCACGCTATATACATATATGTATGTATTTTCTTTCTAAATTGTTTTGTTTCAGGATAATTAAACTTAAGGGTAAAACCCGCCTGATATGAATACAAAATCCTAGATAAACTCACCTAACTTCACTGTTATAAAACTTGCAATTCTAAACATATATTTCTCTTCAAAATTCTTCGTAATTGGTGTTTACCTGAAATAATTTACTAATATCTGGTTGGTTCCTTGAGGAACCAGGAGGCACTCGGACTTACAAATTTGAACAAGTATGCATATATGATAGCATACAATATATTTTTAAACAAAAATAATCCAGTTTTATTCAAGAAAATTAACAAAATATAAAGAACAACAAACAAAAATTAATATATAATGGTTATTCTTGGTGGAATTTAGCAAAACAAGTTTTTTCCGATGAAAAACATAAATGTTCTCGATGTACACCCTGGATATTTACATCGCGGTTTGCCATCTTTTATAGATTCTGGTAATCGGCCGCCGTATATCACGTAGACGCTGACGTTTTTCGTTTGTTTTGCAATTTCAGCCTCTAAATTGGTTAGTCCCAACTCTTTTTGCATTACCAGATTTCGTCTAGCAATGAGCGATTTCTGATATAAATTCATGCAACATCATTTTTGGCTGTGATGAGTTAGTCGCTGCATGAAGTCACCTATATAATATCCAGGCGTTTATTATAGCTATGTCACACATGTGACAAAATAAACGATTTTTCTAGACTTTATTCATGTATGGTTACGACCAAGGGAAGTATCTAAAAGGTCGACACCGCCCATATACTTATTGTACTCATGTTCAATATTTGGACACTGAATACTCCCCATTTTCTTTTCCTTTTTGTTGCAACTATCAATGTTTGGTGCATTTTCGAGAGTTTCTAAGTTAGACGAAATATATACATAGCTTCACTTCGGCCAAAGTCGATGCCATGTGGACCACCTTATTGTCATTCCATGTGACTATGGAGATATCGATTCCATGAAACGTAGCGATAAACTCTTCGTATTCACCACGATTTATAAATTTTTGTTTTAATTTGCACAGTGGAACTCGTGGACTGCGAATAGTTCCAAGTGAGTATATGCCTTGTGTTCGCAAATATACCATCAATGGAATGGATGTATAATAATTATCAAAGCACAAAGAGTGACTCATGAATCGAGGAATCGAAGCCAATCCTACTACAATATTGGCAGAAGCACCCTAATTGAGCTCATTATCTTCACGAACTCGTCGTCACCTGAATATATTTCAAAACTGTAGCAAAAGCCAGAATCATCGCACAGAAGAAAGAGTTTGTCTCCCCATGAGTGTGGTTTGTCTGGCATTTACTGTCTTAAATAATGTTTAATTTTTCATGCACAGATTTGCTCATCGACACGCAATCGCGTTCGCTTTGACACTTTCTTAAAATTATTATTCAGGACGGTGATAATAGGACGTATTTTATATAGTCGATCGTTATGTGGAATTAGTCCACTCTGTCTGGGGGACATTGAATCATAGTTGTTGAAATTAAAAAACTGTCTTATCTTGTAATGACGGGTGCGAGTCATCGACTCCATAATAGGACTGAAACCATAAGCTTGCCAGTATGAGAGAACACTTGGATATTTAAATACTGACATATAATAGTTTATGCCCATGAACCGCTTAATTTCATCGGGCATGGTATTAAATGGTCTTGCAATATCTTTTTGTGTAGCGTACAAGTTGCTCTGTTCGACGATATATTAGATATTAACGTCTAAAATTAATAACGAAAATATATGAAGTGGGGATTGC
Organism: Linnaemya vulpina; assembly: GCA_963675445.1. NCBI lineage: Eukaryota > Metazoa > Arthropoda > Insecta > Diptera > Tachinidae > Linnaemya > Linnaemya vulpina. Next base: position 61,433,438 of record OY776279.1, read on the forward strand.
AATTGCAGTATATCCGATCTCAAAGCGTCATTCCCTCGAAACTGAACAACATTCTCAGATAGTTACAGATTTCTTTTCCACCAGATATTTGAGTCTTTATCTACTATTACGCTTTTATGACGTATTCTAGCCATCGCGAACCGTCAAGGACAAGAGTTGGGTCTATTGCAACATCTACAGTAAATAAAAATTCTCTAAGATCATGTTGCGAATAATAATGTTAGTCATTACCATCATTTACGTCTACGTTTGCAAACAACATTTGAACCATAGGCAACATTACTACCCATTTCTACGTCAGTCACATTACAATGTTTTCAATGTTTTCAGCACCTACTTCTTCGATTATTGCACCTTTCCCTTCAAAATCTAACCGCCTTTCATTTTGTTCGGAATCATCATATTAAGGGTTAAAACGTGAGTAAAGACTCAAGTTATGATTGTATCATGTGATGCATAGTGGTGGAACTAGGAAAATTGGTTGAGAATAATTTGTTTACGGTTTTTCATTTCAACCTTTTCTTTAAACCTCATACGCTTTCATCCAAATAACAAAATTCGATTATCATTTTCTATGATTTTTAGCTGTTTAGAATGGTTTGACGTCTTTTGCTATCAGTTTTAATTTACTTGTGGCTCAGTTGTATTAAATAGCGTTTCAAAATATCATGAATTTTATGGCAGAACACTATAATATTTCTTCAAATTTCATCTGACTAGATAATATTCCAGTTGTTTTTATCTTGCGTAACATAATACTTTTCTAGTTGAATCAAATAAAATTATTTCTTCTTGTTTAGAACTTGTTGACGTGTTATTGTTTCACTTTTAATACACGTGTAGATTATTTGTCTTATATTTCGTCTGAAAATATAATTAAGTTCCAGATAAACGGTATATATGTTTGTCTAAATGTTATATAGTTTTTCTAGAGGCTCTTTCAGTTAAAGCAATTAAAATTATTCTCTTACCATTTTATATGATATTTAGTTGCTTAGTATTTTAGTTTGATTATGTTTTTCAGTCTTAAAACATGGATGTATGTGTTGGTTGCTAGTCTTAAATTGCGTCTTAAAATTTCATTAATTTTCATTTGTACACGTGCATATCATTAAATTCGCTCTGCAATGGATGTTCCGCGATACATACATATTTTTTGGTTTCGGAAGCCACGGTTAGGCGAAGCGTATCAATATATTACAAAATATTGATATTGATTTTAGTATTGATACTGATATTGATGTTAATATTGATATTCAAATTTTATGGTGATATAATGCCATTGGCTTAAAGCCCACGCGGAACTGTGTGTTTCGAGATGCTGCTCTTCACATCAACTACCGCAATTTGTCTTGTTTATGTCCACAGTCCTCCAGAAATTAGCTTTGATGCTACATTTATATTTTTAATTTTGATAATGAAATGCACAATGCAGGTGTGTCTTGGTCGTCAATTACAATTTTCTACAATCGGCTGATACCAATTTACTTTCCTTAATGCAAACTGAATTCCATCGATTTTCCTCGAAAAATATATAAATATCTGATTTATTGAAACATTTTCTAACAGAAACTTACTGCTTACTGAGAGAAAAGGCGCCAATATCTTTCTCTCCTGTAAAGATAATTTTATATTCTAGTCTAGACCAGTAAGCGGTGGTCGCGTGAAACTTATATTAGACGTAATATAACCATAACGCCATATATATAAACGGTAATGAAGGTCCAACCCATCTATCCCAATTATGCTTGGCATAACAACAGAATTCAAGTCTATTTTGGAGATGCTGAATGGTTAATTCAACGTACATAAGTGCATAGTATTGCTTAAGATAAGTTTTTGGTGGACTTCTCCAAAACCATTTCGTTTGCTTTATGAGCAAGTAGAAAATATTTTGAACACTACTTTGTCCAGTTTTTATATAGAAACAAATACTATATAGAAACAAGTACGAGCTTTTAGAATAGTCACGTTACAATATCACATGATATTAAAGAGCGCAGGGTAAATAATTTTAAAATTGGGATCAATGGACTCACAATCCATTCACACCATGATTTGAAAGCATGAAACATCTAGAGAAGAATGAGGGGCTAGAAAAAGCATCACGATATCTGTTTTTCGTGATGTTTTTCGCCTTTTTCATAACATGAATGCTGGTTCTTGCAATTATGTTTTGTTTTCATGTTGCCTTAAAAGAGTATTAACTAATAATAATAAGCGAGAAAAATCTAATGATATCAAATCGTGTAATGGCTGTAGACGAAATCATCCCAGTGCATACATAAAGAAACTGTCTGTTCAACGTATGACATCAAGGGGCATCTACATCGCGTGTGTCGGTTTTATGGTTCGAATTCGCAATCCATAAATCACATTTTGGGATCGGAGTCCGGAAAGCGTTCAACAATTATAAATATTAATGGACAGCCTTGCAAATTTGAAATCGATTCTAGATCGCATTATACAATAGTGTCGTCCCGCACTTTCAGTCGTGTGTGGCCCACTGCACAGCCTGTGCAATTTAATATTAACAGATGTACAACATAACAGTGTTCCTATTAGAGGTGTTATCGACGTTGATTTTTGGTACAACAACAGATTAGTCAAAGCCTTATAATTGTCAATGGAACTCAAACCAATATATTATGTTGCAACTGGTTTGATCCACTAGGCATAAGCATTCAAGGTGTTCATGTTATTCAAGAATTGAATTCGATTAAAACAGTTTTAGAAAAATTAAAAGAAAAAGAAGAAAAAAATTTAAAAGAAAATTTTCGACCAATTAGACTTCCTATTGTGATAGTTCGTAAAAGTGATGACACGCTCAGAATCTGTGGTGACTATAAGTGAACACTCAATGAGGCTCTGCTACCACATAATTTTCAAATTCCTTCCATTAGTTCACTACTTTCATCAATAGAGGGAGGAAAAGTTTTCTCTAAATTACACCTTGCCCAAGCATACCAACAGCTTGCAGGAGATGAAAATTCGTCTTTATTGCAGACGATAGTAACACTTAAAGTCGCCTTTAAAGTACGTCGGCTTCAATTTCCTATCTCTTCAGTCCCTGACATTCCTCAGAATTTTATTGAAACACTTTTACGAAATATTCCCGGAGTTTTACCACATTTTGATCAGAGCTTGCAGAGCGTTTGAATATGGTTTTGAATCGTTTTAATAAAGCAGGTCTTCGCTTAAGGAAAGATAAATGCCAATTTCGTGTAAATAAAATATATTTTCTAGGTTTTACAATTGATAGTATCGGCATAAGGCCATCACATGAGAATATAAAATCAATCCAAAATGCACAAGCACCCACAGACAAAAAGCAACTCCAAGCGTTTCTAGTTCTTTTTTATCATTCGTTTCTATCAAACAAAGCAACAACAGCAGAACCTCTACATCGTCTTTTAGATAAAAATCGCCAGTGGACTGTGTTCTCATGCACAATGATGAAAGTCTGCCACTTACACTCGTCTTTTACCTTATAGCAGCGGTGCTGTATTGGGTCAAAGGTTGCTGATGGTTTCGACCTATTACTTTTTATTCAAGGAATATATCAAAATCTGAGCGAAATTATGCACAAATCGAACGAGGAGCAACAGCTGTTGTAGCTGGGGTGAATAAATTTTATGATCATGGAAGAAAGTTTACCTCAGTGGCTGATCATTTTGCACAGCGAAACCAACTCCAGCCATATTATCGACTGTCATGCTTCGCCGATGTATTTTTCTGAATGCGTACGAATTTGATCTAGAGTATAGAGAAGGCAAGAAAATGGGCAATGCCGACTAAACAGAGCCGTCTGCCGGACGAAACAGAGCAGCATTACGAAACTAATGAAGACGAAGTTCTAATGATTGAACTTTCAACGACAGAGATGTAGCCAAACAAACAGTCAAAGATCCGGTCCTCGCCAAAGTTCTCAGCAGGCTATGAAACTTATACAAACCAAAACCCAACAAACAACTTTTATTCGATGTGACTCTATTTTATTTTTCTACACCTCTATACAATTAGAAATCCTTTAAATAACAATAAAAGTATTTATAAAAATGAAAAATAAAATCTTAATTTAACTGTTAATAAATTAACTATTCGAAATGTTGTCATTGTACTATTATAATATGAAATTTATTTATTATACTACACTTATTATAATGTGATTTCTTAAAATCATTTGTGAACTTTTATAGTTAATAATTGTTTATAGAAGTCTTTTGATAAGTTGAGAAGTTTGACACTTTTCAAAACTGTGGTTAAAGTCTACTGACGATTTGGTATGAAGCGCCAATGAAATGCATATAGACACTGCTTAACCGCCCAACAAATAAATTTCATATTATGATATATCATATTATGATATAAGTCATTAAATATATAAAATCGTATGTGTCTATATTTATTTGTATGTGTTGACACAACTGGGCTTTTTAATTTAAGGAATTTTTTCCACGAAATAAATAACTATAACGCAATTATATTCAAAACACAGGGGAGCCTGCAGAAAAACTCAAAAACAGCCGACCGATATGATAAAACAGTGTAGAAGGAAAGCAACACGTAGTTGTGCTAAAAGTTTTCTTACCCTTCGCATTCTGTGTATAATATTCTCAGTATTAATGCACGGTCCCACAAAACGTGTAAATTTTGGTTCTTTATGAATAAGCGATGTACATGATATCAGTTTTAGGAATGCACAGAAAAACTAGAAACTTATGTATTGCAAATTGTTCATAAAAGATTATTAATGAAAACTAGCAAAATTGTTTACACGGTTCCAGAGCTGGGAAGCTTTAAATAAGTTGAGGTGTATAAAATATTTTTTAATTAAACCTATTTATGCTTCGGCAAAATGTTTGTGAAAGAAAATCGAACATTCGATTCCAAGGCTGGACAACCGACTTGGTTTTTTGGTAGATAAAAGTAACCAACACAATTTGATATTTTGGAGAGAAGTTAATTGGTACTAGAAATCTGAGAAGTCAAACACTTTTATCTCAAATGTCTCATATTAATAGTTTTTATACCGAATCCTCAGAAAATTTCAAATTGATTTAAATATCACTAAACAGCAACATCACACTCTTACTTGAGAATGGCAAAAGAATATTTATAAAACATCTAGACATTTTAAAATCTAACTGATTGAAGGATGTGTAAAAAGTAAAATAGATTCGTATCGAAGAAAGTAGTTTGTTACTATTAAAAAAAACTCAAGATCCCTTAGCTTATTTACTTTATTTCACAAACTGATTGAGAATGACACAAGAAATATATGAAAACACAACAAGCAAAATCTTATCGATATGAATCGGTGTTATTTTTCTCCCCTTATAAAATAAGTTTCAATCTGCGAAACAATGAAAATAATCACAAGGCAAAACGAAAAATAAATGATGTATTAAAGCTCTTATATCTAAAATTTATTTCAGTCATTCTATTGATTACCAGCAAGAATTTATAAAAATATGTTTATATATTTTTTTCTGTTGCATAATCATTGGATATACGAGTTCCTAAAATGTTAATCATGTCAATGATTACAGGGATTTGCATTGGTTTCACTAATTTTTCAAAGCATTTTTGGACGAAGTTGGACAAGCTATTTTCACGAAGTAATAATATACATATACGGATAGTTACATGTAAACACGACACGTTGCGATTTGGATGAAATTCGGTTAGCGGTTCCCCTCCGATCTATGCAGTACGCCCATATATTTATAACATGTGCCGTGTTATTTATGTGGTTGAAAGTTTTCGCTTAATAGAAAAGAGTACAAATGAACAATAGAATACATGTTTTCTTGTGTTCAAAAGTCTTTAGCAACAAGCTGTTATTATTAGTTTTCGAAATATATAAAACTTCTCGAAATTTCTTTGCTTCAGTGTTATATTTGCAAAGTTTTGGTCCACGAGTAAACCTAAATAGTGGGTTTTGAAATACACACGAGTAGCAAATAATGAAAACAGCACAAACATAAAAACTGCTGACCAAACAAAAAAAACATGACGGCAATAATAAAATGTCAAAACCTCGTAAACAACTAAAAAATATATCAAGTGATAACGGAATTGTGTTATTTTGTTTATCTAAGAAAGTTTACTTCGTGACACTTTTGAGTAGGAGATACGTGATAAAAGCAACTGGGAATAGCATATATAAAGATCGTACTTTTAAGAAAAACTACTCAGTGCTACTAAAATTTTTGGAAATAAACAACAGTTTTCGTTACTAACTATGAACCAAATAATACTGGTATTTTGTGCTGTTTTAGCTATGACTAACGGATGGGTAAGAAGAATCCCGTTTTGCAATTAGAATAAATGATTTATGAGAATACCGCTTTCATTCTACTCAACAGCAGCTAAGCTATTGTATATAAAATTAATAAGGTGTTATAATATTGTTTTGCGCATATATCGAAACATTTCCTATTTATAAATTTGTTTTAGCAAACTCGACCATTTAAATTTATTCGACAATTAAAAATATCAGTGGCGAAATGTACTTGTTTTAATAAACTATTGTCAGTGTAGCCATTTATTTATCTGTGTATCGCTGTACAGTCTGTTTAATTTTTTTTTAAAGCAAAAGTTTTTATGAAAATACTCATTTGCTTATTTTCCAATTAAACTATATAAGTGTAAAGCTCTGTCTTTTTCTTCTAGGCTATAAATGATGCAGATTGGATCAGAACAGAACGTTACAATACTATGGATTATTACAATTTGGAGCCTAAAGTAAATGAACAAATAAAACGCTCTAAAGATTTAGATGCACTCAGGACTGATCTTATTAAATATGTTAACAAAACCGAAGAAGATTTAAACCAGAGCGTTAAACAATGTGTGAATGAATATCGCACTACAATGCCGACTATTAATAATATTAATCAGTCTATGAATGCTTGTGTGATACAAATCTCAGGTCTCTCTCACATGAAATTTTCGGATTTATTAAATATCGTGCTCGAAAAATTCCATGAGGGTTTTTATAACAATACTGAGGAGTGCCGTCAAAAATTCATAATATCTGAAACAAATTCAAATCTCTTTATTTCCTGCATATTTGAAAAGGTTATTACTTATTAACGTCGCTTTTGGTAGTTTCTAAAAATGTAATTTGAATTTTATGTCTTTCAGGTCCAAGAAAATGATGACAATCTACGTATACAGATGACTAAAAAGTTGTATCCTATATTAGAGGAGAAAGTCGACAAAATAGAAAAAGCATTAACGGGAGCTGAACCATTTCGCGAGAAGGCGGTCAAATATACATATATAACTTTTGAACGGATTAGAATTTTGATGTTTTTTTTTTTGCTGTTTTTGGTACAAAAGTGAAGTATTGAAACTTGTTATAAAAGTTTGTCTTACACACAATATGATATTTTAAGTCACGATTACAATTTTTATATATTCAAATATTAAAATTTTTCAGAAAGTGCCAAACTTTGGCCCCAGTAAAATTTTTTATACTAAATGTCGAAGGCTCATTTTTTGAACAATTTTAAATTAAAATTTAGTTCATTAATTAGCATAAGCAATAAAAAAAATATATTAAATTTACTTTAGATAAAAAGGTTTTAATGAAGAAGTCGTAAGTTTCTAGTCTTTTATTTGAAATTTGTAAATATAAAATTATGAAATGTATGTTTGAAATCTTAAAGCGATATATATAACGATTTATTTGCAATATAAGTATTTTTTAAAAAATTTTAGTAAATATTTCTGCTAAGTAGCCTTGATTTTAATCTTCTAGAAGTAGTTTAGCTTCTGTATCTAATTCAATAGTGTTGGTTTTCCATTTTTGTCGAATATTGGACATATAGGGATCTGATGAGCAAATAAAACAGGAATCAGATCTTCATTACTACAACTTCCGGAAATTTTTTTTGTCCGCGAAAAAATCTTTATATCTCTTTTTTTGCGCTTCTTCAGATAGATCTCCTATTGGCAGCTTATTGTGTTTAATTATTTGCTCCCTATGGTACACAATTTTATGGACAGTTGATGGCATAGACCTCTATGAGAATTTTTCAATATAAAGGGGACAATCCAAATTAGTATGCTGCATTAAATCTATCATCTTCTTGAGTGGGATGGCTTCATTCACTTGATGTCTTTTGGCATATAACGCAGCTTCACGATGCTTTTGTATCAATCATAGCTTGTACAACTTTTCCATCAATAATTGTAAGACACATATTAAAATTTACTTCGATTTCCTGGTCATCAAGTGTAAATACAACAGGATGAAGGGCATCAATTTGATCTTTTATTTTTGGACTTCTTCAGTTATGACTTCTTTTGTTTCTTTTTTTGAATGTAAACTTATTGGTCTGCAATATTTTGTTGATGAGGGTATTTAATTTTTCCATACATCAATTTCTTTTGCTCTGCTGGTTGATGGCTCTAACCCGGTATAACTTTTTGTTAAGCGCAATGGAACGCTTTGTATTGCCTTTGACCAGAGGACCCATCTAATCCCCATTTAGAAATTAAAGTAATGCTGACATTTCCAAGTTTTTTCAAGCGATCAGCATCAAGAGTATTTAACAACCGTTCGGCAGAGTGTTCAAGAAGATCTTGCAACTTCATTTCTGCTGAGACTAAATCCCTATACTCTAGGAGAATCCCAGAATTCTTTTCATTGGCCCCTTTCCTCAATTCCTTATAATGATTTTTATATAACTTCGCAATTAAGAAACGAACACGTTCACACGCGTACATATGAAAAAAGCGACGACCACAGCACAAACATGCACCTTTGAAGTATCGTTTTGCCAAGAATTTCCCTTTTGAATTTCAATGTGTTTTATGGTTTAATGGCTGTTGCAGGACTTCTACCTGTAACAGCGCTTGTTATAAGTCAATGGTTTTTGCCATAATTTGTTGAAATATTTTCTTTATTAGAGGAAGTTGTGAATATCAACATATTCACATTTTTACTCTAAAAATATTTAACCTTGCGTCAGAAAAATTGCTCTGGTACTCACGGTCGGATCGTGCCGGGTGTACTATGGGGTATAGGAGTGTAGAAGAAAGTTCAGGCTATAAAATAGTACTAGTCTCTAAACGAACTTTTACGAACTTTAGAAGTTATGATCTATTAAGTGGGAGGATTTAAGAAAACTTGGATCTTAAAGGAAATTTTTTTTTTAAATTTAATTTAAAAAAGTTTTGAAATTTTTTTTTACTACAAGCTTAGCTAACAAGCTAGACAATTATACAAAATTTATTTTGTTTAGAAATCTTTTAAAACAAAAAAGTTATAGATGTTTAAAAATTAAAAACTTATTAAGAAATTTCTCATTTCAGCAAAATTATGAAAATTCCCATTTTGAATCACCCTCTTCACGGTGATATAGTTAAAATATAGTTTCAATTTCTTTATTTTCCGAGGTATACAAGTGGCTATTTTCAAATGAACTTTACATTTTACAATTGATGATAGTCAAAAAATGAGTTTTGGCCGCCTTTTCGCGAAATGGTCCACTGTGCGACGCTTGTGTCAAATCATACTTGTATTTTGGTTAATTATAGTTTTTTTTTTTTAATTTTCAGTTCGATTTTCTTTAAAAGCATGGCTTTTTTTAACTTTTTTTACCAGAATGATCTCTTTCAGCTCAGCTTACCGCATGTTAAACACTAAGAGATGGTTACCATTTATGACATTTGTACGAACTTATTAATACTCAATAATATAGAAGCAATGATTTTATTTGATTAAAAGTAAAACGAAGATATATGTATATGTATATGTACATACGTTTGAAAAATATATATATTACAGAAAATGTTCTATTTATAAGAGATTAATAAATATTTTCACTCTATCATTTATATTTTCATAAGATAAATTTCAAGAACATTTTGAAAATAACTTTAAAACTGACTGAGCCGATACTCAAATAGCATGCACAACTTTCTGATATTTTGTTAAAATCTTCGTTGCTATAGAAGTAGTTATTTGTATGTGACAAAGTGAAGTAAACTATAAAACTAAAAAGTTTTGAAAATATTTGCAAGCTGTGGTCGCAAAAAAGTCTTCAAGACAAGTTTTTTTACTGCCTGCACCACAATGTTACTCGACATCATTCTGTCGCCATAATTACTTATGAAACGAAACATTTTCAAACTGTGCCTTAATCACTGATAATAAATAAAAATTTTATATACCTTCAATAATGGCCAATTTATTTTAAGTAGAAGGTTGATTATAATATTAAATTTTGTGCACATGGCAATAACTAAATTGTTTGTGCTTCAAGCGTCTCTACATATTCATATGTAATCGTAATAAAGGAAGCTTTACTTGAATATAAGAACAAAAATTTTTAATATATATTCGACACGAGTGCAGGAAAATTAAAAAAAAACTCAAACGAATGTGCGTAGCCAGTGAAAGTTTACAATTCATTTTATGTAGCGAACAGCCATCGTACACGTTGATATGCTTTTGTCTACAAAACCCTGCCTTACACTTTTATTTTTATTTTTGCTACCATAGAGAACATTTTAGAGTGCAAGTATTCGTGTAGCATGGCTTCTCCACTTATTAGCAAATAAAACACACACTAACCAATTTGTTAACCGGAACTAATAACTGAATAAATCAATAATTATGTCGTTTAAATGATTTATGTATAAGTGAGAAATCGGAGTAACAATAAAATATATGTATAGAAAACAAACAATTCTGCTACTCCCGTACATTTTCATACCTTAATATCCTGACTTCAATTTGAATTGTTGTTAATTTCTGAACAATATATATTTAATTACTTTATATTGGGGTACAATTTGCTGCAGGTTTTTGCAATTAAAATACATGTCAAGCCAAAAATAAAACAAAACAACAAGTAAATGCAACCACATCGAAAGAGGCTAAAATACTTTTGAAGTTCAATTACTTTTTTTCACGACTCACATGCATGATTAAACATTTTTAGCATATGTGTATATATTTTTATTATTTCGATGTTCTTCTTCAGGAAAAACTAAAAAATGATTTTCAGACATACTTTCTTTCAGATATGCGATACGTTCTTCTAAATCATTAAACATAGCTGTTATTTCCTCATGTATTAAACAATTATTTTTGTGTTTTATTCGACATTGTTTTTTAACTTAAATTCTTATTGTAATTCTTCTTCAGGCTCTAGGTCTAAGAATCGAAAATAAAACAAAATAAACCAAAAAAAAATTTTGCAAACATTTAACCCTTTTCAAAACTAGACGACTTTACTTATAAGTAAGACAAAATATATGTACATGTTGTTATGTTTATAGTTTTAAACACTTTTTTATGAAAACTCTTTACTTAATTTAAATTAATTTATATTTTTGTGATACTTAATGTTGTGACAACGAAATTGTTTCTTCCGTTTTTCCTGAAGAAGAACACCGAAGGTGTTCGAAATATCGAAATAAGAAAAATATATACACATATACCGAGATAAGACATAACAAGAGTGTTATTTTCGATTCTTAAGGCAGGATCCCACTATCGGCACAATGTACAGATTTTTGGCGCATTTGATGCACCGATAGTGGGAATGTACGTAATTTTTAATAACGCGACGACAAAGACACAAATCGTGATTCGTCGATAATGCTAACGCTCTTTTGTACAACGCCGATCAATAAAAGTGTAAGAAAAACGAAGATTTTTTTGATTGATGCTACCGACCGCGACCGATGCACTGATGCAGCTGCCTGCAAACATCTGTTTTCAAAGTAATGAACAAATACAAACTGTCGAAAAAGCCAAAAGAAAATAATATTTAAGATTAAAGTTTATGTTAATTTAGAACTTAAACAAATATGGAAAGTTTTATAATATATTCTGAGGAGGATGTTAATAATATATCTTATAATGAAACATTCCTGAAAAGAAAAGAAAGAAACCACATATAATCTCATCGTGGACAAATGAGTCCACATTTCAACACTACAACTGTATCTGGGAATATTCTTCAGCAGATTAGAAGACCGACATAAGAGAGATAAAGCATGGCAAAATATTGCAGAACTCTTTCCACATCACGGAGTAGAGGGTTGTATTGGCGAAGTGGGCCAACCTAAAGACATCGCTTTTAAGCGTAAAGAAAAAAATTAAAACAAAATCTGGGCAGGGGGCGAAGTCTATAAGACCGCATTGTCCATTTTGGTCAGCCATGCAGTTCTATTGTCAACATGATCGTTTAAAACCCACCTCTTCGATTACCACATTTGAAGTTTTAGAAGAAAGGAAACCAATAATATCTTTAGAAAAAAAATCGAAAAATGAAAAAACAGAAGAAAAATTGTCGCCAAATGGAGCGGTCCAACGTGCCTTAAACTTTTTGGACGCAGATGTTGACAAATGGCAAGGAGTTGGCAATTACTTAGCTTTGCAGATGCGAGAACTTGCTCAAAAAAATGTAAAAGCAGCAAACAATTTACATGCTGAGTTATTGAAAAAAGCAATGGAAGCTATATCAGAGGAAGACGAGGTAAAGTAGTGGTGTGAAAACAAAATAGCTTCCAAAGTCTTATCGTAAATATTGATTAATTACACGACGTTTGTTAATTTTAAATAAATATCCGTGAACTGAATTTATATGTAAATAAAATAAAACTGAATAATAGTATAAACTTAAAATCTTTGTTATTTATTTTTACAACAAAATGAACTTAGACTAGGAAGATTTTACGTATAGTAATTTATATTGCCAAGACAATTCACCAGTCAATGACACAAAATATTGTTCATGCTCCTGTCGAATAGCCTTTGCTTTTGGACGGGAAAACACTTCAAAACGATTCTTAATAATCCCAAACACGTTTTCTACTATTCTTCTTGCTCTTGAATGTCTAAGCTAAAAATACGTTGGCCTGCCGATAAATTTCGTCCTGGGTATGGCTTTAGCAAGCAGGTTTGCATTCTAAATGCGTCGTCCGCCACAAGCACATATGGTACTTTGACTTCGCGGCCCAGCAAGAGACGTGGTGTTGGTAGATTTTGTTGGAACTCAAAGCTTGCTGCAAGCTGCATTTATTAAAAACACCACCATCAGAAATTCGACCATTGGAGCCGACGTCTACATATAAAAATTTGTACTCAGCATCTACTGCAGCTATTAGCACTATGATGTGGAATCCTTTATAATTGTAAAAAGTGCTGCCCGATTTTGCTGGTGCTATCATATTAACATGTTTTCCGTCGACTGCTCCTATGCAGTGAGGAAGATTCCATACATCTTCGAATTTTGAAGCAACTTCCATCCATTCTTCCTGTGAGGACGGCATCTTAAAAATCATAAATTTGTACAAATAAATCAAGTAGACAAAATATATCCCCATAGACTTTACATTTATGTAATTACTTTTGAGACTTGCAAAGATTGCATCGCAAACATCTGTCACAAACTTTGAAATTGTATTTGGAGCAATTCGGAAAAAATCAGACAGTCTTTTGTAGCTGTCTCCGGTAGCCAAGTAGCGGAGAGTATAGGCTAAACGCTGGTATACTGGTATAGCCTTTCGGAAAGTGCTGTCTATTTTTCTTATGTATGGTGTAACTAAATCAGCCAATTGAATAAAATTTTCTTCATTCATGCGAACATAATTAAAAAACAAATTTTTGGTTGTTCACTTTCCGAGATTCCCGAAGAGTACGTTCATAGCCACCATAATCATTCATTTTCTGTAGCCAATCCCTCCCCACATTTCTCTCTTTTTTAATATTCTTTTATTACTATAATTTTTTTCTTCCTTATCATAAAGGCTACAATACAAACAGCAATAACAATTTTGTTTCTTCGCGTAATCCATTAAAATAAACTAATTTATTTCCTTGTTTACTTATGAAAGAAAGAAAGAAAGTAAATAAACATCTGTTTAGATGATGCTGCCATCTCGGTGCTTTTGTGCAGAATTTAGTGGTTTTTTTAATTCTGACATCACTATTTCGCAGAATGCACTTGGAGATTGACAATTGTTTTCATAACAAAAGGCAAATTAAACTTATTGTTTTTTTCTAAATATTTAGGCTTATACTCATAAAAAATTAAAAATATTTGATATAAATTTTAAGAAAATTTTGTATGAAAAATTTTAGTTGAAATACATTTCAAAAACATTGTATGTACTTATAACATAACCTATTTTCGTGTTGCGACCACAGTAGATTAGAGGCGTGCTAAAATAAATTTCCATTGCTTTTGTAATTGCGGCGCTTTTTGAAATTTTCAAAGTTGATATAATACAATTTACCAATAAAGCACGATAGTGTGAATGGACAGTACCGATTACAGAGCCGTTTTTCTTTTGGCCGATATGAGATGAAAAATGATGTCGCCATATAAAGCGATTGTTTGTACTTAGAGTGAATACCATTATTATAATTACTATAATAATCTACAAACAGTGAATACCCCTATTATTATTAGTATCAGTTCATACATCAAATTACAATAAAATTATTTTTCTTTAAAAAACGTTTTGATTGGTTAATTTAATGAATTTTTTAGCAATAAGAGTATTATGTTACATTAAATTATTTTGTTGATTTAGCATTTTTGTTAATTATTAAGTAGTATAAATAGTTCAATAAAATATTAAAATATGTGCAGTAATAAAAATATTGTCTTTTATTATTGTGCGACTTTACCTTCAAGTTACAAGTGCTTGAGGGATAAAAACCAACAAATTAATAAAACAGTTCAAATTTATGTGTTTGAATTGGCAACTTATTAGTTCATTATCAAACAGCGATAATGTGATTACTATAAAATAATTCGTGCCAAATTTAAAAATGTGCACACATTGCGCTTTTTGCGCCGATAGTGGGATCCTATCTTTAGACCTAGACCCTGAAGAAGAATTACAATAAGAATTTAAGGTAAAAAACAAGGTCGAATAATATACAAAAATACATAATAATAATAATAATTATAATAATAATGTTAGTAGTTCTGTGGGGCGAAGGACCAGGACACTCCAGCGATGGCAAAACAGGTGGAGCGCGGAAACCGCTGGCAGATGGACGAAGAGTCTTATACCATAGAGGTGTGGGTGCAAAGAACTTTCGGGGAAGTAAGCTACTTCCTGATACAGTTTCTGTCAGGGCATGCTTATTTCCTCAAATACTTTTACCGCATGGGCAAGATAGAGAATCCTTTCTGTATGTACTGCACAGTAGGAAATGATGACGTTGAACACACGTTTTTTGACTGCAACAGGTGGCAGGCGGAGCTGATAAATGGATTGTAGTATGCAGCTACATCGAAGAAAAGGGTCCACTCTTTCAGTTCCTTTTCATAACCATTTAGAAAATCCACAATGGTTGGTTAGTAGAAACACCACTCGACGCAGCTGGCGATGGTTGCTGTAGGTGCGAAGGCATTTTAAACCCTCCTCACACGCCAAAAATTATACTGGGCTAAGTATTGAAGACAAATTTCCTATTAGTTCCAGATGTTGATAGTTCTATTCATACCCAGCAATAAATACATGCCAAGGAAGTCGATAATATCCAGAACTTATTAGCCGGATGTAGTGCAACGCTGGATGTTTTCTAGTTACTTTTACAACACGTTGTCAATGAAAGTAGTTCTCTCTGTTGTCGCCTTTTCAATGAATCCAAAGTCTGTTTTTGATGTTAACTATATGAAAACACTATTATTTATACAACATCCTCCGTATGTGTGTTTGGCTGTTTGGCTCTGATGTACAAAAAAAAAGAAGAACAACTTTAAATTTGATATAGATCACATGGACTCTGTCAAAGATTTTTTGATGTATTTGTGACTGTTTTACCTATAATATTAAATTTAAGGTTAGAGTAGCTGGTCACACTCCAATAGATAACTCCATAATATATTTAGATAATAAATACCATATACGACACTTATGCACACAAGCTTACCACAGTTGCATGTCACGACAGGTGTTTATACGCATAACCCGAACTCTTCAAGAATGAACGATTGTCATACTTTGCACAGAGGATTGTTTAGTGATCAGAATTATATTGTGATCTGAACGAGATGCTATGGAGTATTTTCCTAATAATTCTTTAAGGCTTTATACGGGTATAATGTCGAGCAAGTCCTCTATTTAATTATTTTTGTGTCCAGGTACATATGGATCTTTTTTACCACAGATCTCTCAATTAACTCATACTTTATGACTTCACAAACTAAGCAGGAGCTCAGAATAAAGGACGAAACTGTGTCTGTTACGTAAAACAATCATTTCGCATGCACTTATATGAAAGAAGGATAAACTAATCTGGCTACTGCTTCACAGAGAACAGTTCAGCCCAAAACGATGACCAGAGATATAATCAGTGATAAATCATACATTATTCCCTTGCCATCTTTATTCTTCCGCGTGGCCCACAGTATCCTTGAATATTCGCGGAAAATACCCCATTATAAGGGAGTACAATAACTGCGTAGAGCTACGGATAAGAATACAGCTACACTTTCATTTTTGCTCAATAATCAACTTTCCCTCAAAATTATAATATGTATTAACTTTATTACCGAAAAACCCTTAACGTCTTTGAACGTTGGAGAAGCAAAAGCCAAAATAAAGTGCTTCTTTAAGCAAAAACTTTCTAACTGTAATTGCCGCCATTAGGAAAACTCATACATACTGCATACGTACACTTACTCACACATACAAACACCTTCGCCTTCTCTCACAATTTCTATTTTAAACAAAAATATATTTGAAAGCCTGCCTAACTTATTGTCTCAATGTTTAACTTGCTGCTAGCGACTATTCGGTACTTCTCTTGCTGTCATTTGAAATGCCTCATGACAACAAGCATGCGTGGCAGGTGCGGTAGTTCGAATTGTGCAAAAAAAATATGACGCTCATTTCAAGAAAATTAAATATTTGAATACTTTTTCGCTCGCAGATATATGGTTTTTTTTAGGTATTTTGTAAAACTTTATTCCGTAAGGCATTTATAATTTGTTTATATATTGGACGAGAGTTAAGCAATCATTAAATAAAGCATTGATGCGCTTATGATTATCAGAAATTATAAGAATGTATGCTAAGATAAGGATAAATATTCAGGCTTAGGCTCAAATTCGCTAGTATGATATTATTATAAATATTCTAAACATTCCACTTTTAATAAAAAAAATGTTATGTCATACAAATTAAAACTAATTTGCAAGTTCACGAGCTTGAACTTGAGCCTGAATAAGAGTTTTTGTTTTAGTATTTAATTAATAATTTTCTTAAAAAACAGGGAGAAGTAGATTAAAACATCTGCACTGTACTTCTTTTGGGAAGATGGTGTTGCTGATTCATCGCTGTGGCAGACGGCGATGATGGAGTATGAGCTTTCTTTGGAATCAAAACCATCTGAAGAAAAGGTTATGTTCTCTCTTAATTGGGCCCGTGTGATTGTATTGACGATTTGTATATTGACGACAGCTTACAAACTTCGAGTCTATTCGAGAAAGTAATTTAATGGTAACAAATATAATTACAAAAAACTATTCGTCGATAACTGAAAACTCTGTAGAGCCGTCTGACTCTTCAGCATTCGAGATGATGCCACTAACGGAAGCCGACAAAGTTGCTCAAAATTTTTCTTTTTTAAGAGGTTCATCGAAAAATAAAACGTAAACTTAATAAAAAGTGTTTTCACACGGATTTGGAACAATTCCGGCACGCTATTTCATAATTAAATGAAAACAATTTGAAAATGTTCGCATATTAAACTAACCCACCCAAGAAGTGGCAACAAATAAAATACACATGAGTAATCTGAAATTGTTCTCAATTGTAATTTAGAAAACTAAACTAACTAAGTTTTAAGTCAGCGGTTGCTAACTGATGGCGAAAATGAAAATTATACATTTTAAAAAGAAAAATACTGATGTTTATAATTTGAAAATAAATTTATTGTTTTAAGTTTTTCAATGAATTAACAATTTTAACTCGTTACTATTTCCGTATATACAAAAATGGAATTTAATATGGAATAATGATTTAAACAGATTAAACTTAGTTATGTACAAACCCTAATAATATTTCACAATAGATTGTTCATAGTCGTAAACTGTAGAACGAATAGTAGAGTCAACATTATTGATACATTCGAAAGCATTCGTAGTATTGTACAAGTCGGCATATTCTCTAAGAATTTTCTCTACTCTGGCAGCGGATTTGTTTTTAAAGTCTTCTACATTTATTTTGAAATTTTTGTGCTGAAAGTTACAAAAGTAAAGTTAGAAAAAGTATTGACATCGAATCATATAAAACAATAAAAAATACTCACAGGAAAGTACATGCACGGTAAGTATTTCTCAGGGGTTTTTAGTTTCTGACATTTGTCGTTCTGTAGAGTAAAATTCCACATGTTGTACATGTAATCCCTTGCATCTTCTGGGAGTGCATATGCGTATAGTCTTGTACAATTCAACAAATCAGACTCCACTTTGTCTAATGTTGGTATCAATAATTTAACTATTTTATAAATGTCAGAATAAAAATTATCCAGTATAAATAATTCTGAAGTTAAATGATTTGTTAGATTTTGTCTTCTTTTTATCATTTCGACTGTTATTTTGTACAAATTTTGTAACTCTGGAAATTTTTCTTCATCAAAAGGTTTCATTGATGAATCATACATATCGTCAAAATATTTCTTCAAATAGTTTCTCGAATTGTCGTATTCGTTTTCTTCTATATATTTGACGAGTCTGTTAAACTCCTGAAAGAAATATTAATTCTTATATTGCAAATGAAATATAATGATACACGGCATTTAACAGAGTTTGAGAAACATAGTTTTCATGACTACTCAAAATATCTAAGAATAATACTTTCTATAAAATAAGAAAAAAGCTATTACGAATGGAGGAACTGAAGTTCCTGTAAATAGAAGTTATGTTCGAAGTACAAGTATGCGTAAAACACTTATGAAAATCTAGCAAATTATTTTGATACATTGTAGCGAGCCATCCATCCCACATTATCCGTCGATTTCTTAACTAACAGCTGAGTAGAAATTATTAATAGATTTTAATAAGATGCAAGAATATAATATGTGCGCTATTATCGATAAACTCATGTAAAAATTTAATGCCATCAATACTGCGTACCAGGTCTGGGTCGAACTCCTTCATTCGTTTATTTTAGATAAGTATCTAGGATAAAACCATTTGAATTAAAGAAATAAAAAAGCAAAAAATAAAAAAAGAATATAATGGATGGGATCTGTTCTAACATTCTACCAAGACGCCTAAAATATGGAATGAACGAATAGACATGATGTGAAAATGTAACGACTCTGGGAGAAATAGATTTTTGGACTTAAGTTGCTTAATCGGATTTTATAAGGATCCTTATAAGGAATCCTTATTTTCAAAGACAATTCACAGTTGAAAGGATATTTTTCTTACCGAATCCTCCGGCACTCCGTTAGCCACAGCCACAATAGCACATAACACTAGTATTATCTTGTTCATTCTTATGATCACTTTTTAGTTGTTTTGCCAAAAGCTGTAGAAACACTGACTCTTTATTCTCACAACCGCTCTCTTTATATATGTTATTGCAAGTTGGTTTTATCTCGGAATAACATAATATCTTTATCTCTTAATACTAATTTCATAGGTTAACATTTTTGACGTTTTACTTGTTTTGCTGGTGTTGGTATTTGATCAGCAGTTATATTATTTGTCCGCTTTATATTTACTTAATTATTTATAAACTTAAATTGTGAATTATTTATGTTAATTTAAGAATATTTAGTTCTCTTTAGTTACACTGACCATAATAATGTGAACCGAAAAACAATTTCGCAAGTGACGATATGAAATGAATCGAGTTAACACAGGTTTTTCGAAATAGTTTTCTGTAGATTTTTTTACATGGCAAGAAAATATTTTTTATTTTATTATTGTAAATCTTTATACGAATGTTAATTGGAAATTCATAAATTTTGAATTATTTCGAACATGCCAATGGAGTGATATGTCTCAGAAGATCCTGCTAATTAACTCAAGCTGGGCATAAAGGTTTATCTAACCAAAACCAGGAAGTTGCAATTTTCAGTTTTATCAAATTAAACTGAAATTTGTTAACCAAAAATTATCCGTGTAGACCGAATTAAAAATGTTAAAGTTAAAACAATTATTACACTTTTATCAAACTCATCCATATTCTTTTAATTTACAAGTCCCTACCCCCATCAACTGCTTTATAGGCGTCTCAATGTTACCCCGTTGCCAAATTTGCATACATGACCAGATTCCTTCAAAATCGGTCGTATAGTTTCGGTGTATCTGCCAAATAGCGAAAAAGACGTATTTCAATTAATAACCTATTATTTTTCTTATAGAGAACTAGCGAACCCCCTGCACACTTCGTAGTGCAAAAAAGAAAATAAAAAAAAAATTAAATCGAATTCATTTCAATCAGTGATAAACTGCTTTTATTCTAATGCTCTGTGGTAAAAAACATTTGTTGTTTTTCCATTTTCGGTGTAAATATACAAAACCGATAGTTGGCCAACGCGCGAACATGCTACATAGAACTGTCCATGTGAGAAAACTGGATACACTAAATTCAGTCCACAAATTTCTAAAGATTGGTCTTGCGCCTTATTAATGGTAATCGCAAACGCAAGGCGAACAGGAAACTGAAGTCGTTTAAATTCAAATGGTATATCAGACGGAATCATTGGGATACGTGGAATGAATACATCTTCGCCTTTTATTCTAAAATTCTGTTGGATAATTCAAAACATATTCTTCATTGGTAACAGTATCGACAAACTTGTACAACACCACTTCGCCAGGAATCTTTGATTGTATAGCCATGTTTAATTCAGTAACATCTTTGTTCTTTTCCGCTAAAATTACTCTGGCACTCAACCATGCATGGGCATGTATATTGTTGTGGTATGTAAGTGAAAACACATTCAATAAATTCCTTTTTTGACTGTACGAAACGGCAAAAATCATTTGGCAATTTTATCAGTCCAGTGTCACCAATTGCTTAGAGAACTTATCAGCAGATGGATCATTCTGCAACTGAACACGAACGTTGATAGTGAGTTTCGATATTTTAACAAATTTAAATAAATATGAAGACCTTAAGCAAGCGTTAATTTCATCGGCAGCTGCCGATCTAGGAATGACGGGCAATGTTTGCCTAAAATCGCCTGGCAATAAAATCAACACACCAACAGACAACTCAGAGTTATCTCGGAGATCTTTTATTATTCTTTCCAAAGCCGCAACAGATTTCTTATTCGCGTACTCATACATACGACGTGGGCTGTGCATGGACCGTGTATCATATTTTGCACAACAATATCATATAATTCGGGATCACTTATTTGATCTGGAATTTCAGAGCATATAACATTGTCAACTTCATGCGATGTGATTTTATTCACCAACCATATTGAAATGTGATCGTGTGCCAAACCACGCTTTTGCCACTCCACAGAATACATCCAGAACTTCACTTCACCAAACACTTTAGATTTCACGCTAAAACCCATAAGCGCTTTGAATTTCTTAAAAACACGGGAAGTGATAACATGGCGGTCGGTAGGACTTTGGCCAGCGAATAAATTATCTTTAATGTCACTCCATTGCGGATTACACGTAAATGTTATAAATAAATTTGGTCGATCGGAATGACGCACATAAGTCATTGCATCCTGCGCGTACTCATGCATATGACGTGGGCTGTGCATAATGTATTTAAATATTTATGATTTTAGTGTTGTATTTAGTTGTAATTTATTTCATAGATCCCCGAAGTTGTGATTTAGAAAAGTTAAGTATATAGATTAAATTAATGGTTTGACCAAAATTTAATTGCAATAAATTTAAAAAACGAATTGTATTTCAGTTTTTCAAAATATTAACTCAAATATTTCGAAATGATTGCAGTGTTCACTAAAATGGCTTTAACTCATAGACCAATACACATACAGAAACATACAGATAAAAACCTTAGTATTGACGTCACCTTTCATATAAACTTTGCAGAAACAAAATCGGTTCACGCATTCCGGAGAACATCAATTACTAACACAATGCAACTTATTTTTATATATATAGAAGATAGAAGAAGAAGACTAATAATAAAGTAACAAACAAATTCAAATAACACAACAATTGTAAACAATTTCTTAATCACTAAAGTAAGTTCCTAGTCCGAATCAGTGTTAAAAGATTCGTATACTAATATGTAATTACTAATTTCTTAATTATTGTAGATATACCTGCTTGTATTTATTGTATTTCTATTAGATGAAATTAATAGATCACAAGAAATAAGGAGTTTATTCATTAAATCTTGATTACAATTTTCTCTGTTATTTTTTCGAGTGTGCTCAAGTCTGTTCTTTCTAATTGTTTTGTGGAGACATTCTAAAGCATCTACAGCAAGCATCTCTAAAATAAAACAAGAAAATATTTAAAACACAATAATTATTGCATACAGGTATTTAAATATTACCAATAGTTAAATATTTTATACCTTCACTACCATGAATGAGAATTTTATGCAACGTTGATGGCTTATAATACCATTAATAGTTATTTAAATATATTTCTCGATTTTCCTCCTTTAGCTTTTTAAAGTTAGATATTTTATAGGTTTTCCAGAGGATACTGTTCTTAAGATTAAATTCAAATTATATATCAATTTTTCATTAACTCGTGTAATCTTGGACGTTGTTTTGAATTTGTTCGAGCTGTATTGCCATCATTACTAGTGCCAAAATTAGACTTCACTTTATTAACTGTTAATTCCAACTGAGATCGAAATTTATCTTAAATTCGTGTTTTTCTTTTATTATACAGTATTGTCTTATCATTCCTAACCTGCCAAGTGTTAAAAGGCAATCGATACGCAGTATGTAACATGCTCTCAAAGCATCTTAGCAAACAATGTAAAGGTGGAATTCCATATCTATAATGGTCTTCGTTGGGAGAATAAGTAATGCTAAGTTTGTTCATATCTTTAGGTTTAGCTTGTCATATAAAGCACTTCAACCCCTACTTTTTGACGGTTCTCGCTTAAGTACGTATTCGTATTAATAAACAGTTAGTTTCACATTTTGTCCAAATAAGTGAGAATAAATTTTATATGTGTTAGATTCATCCTACTTGGTATTCTTTGGTTTAAAGCATCATACATTACCAAACATTAAAAATATCAAGTGATAATTTTAACAAATATATAAAATATTTTTAAAATCATTATATCTCAAAAGTTGGCATTGAAAACACCTAAACCTTCTTATACATATTTTAGTATATATATATATATATCAGAAAATAAGATTATTGATTCATAAAAGTCGTGTTGTGATGTGCCTAGTTTTTCGGGTCCAATAAAGCTGACTATTTTTTTTAATACATATTTTGGCTAATTTCTTCACAATTTTTCTTACAATGTTGTTATAAATACTTAATTTTAGGACTTTTTTATTATATTTTTGTTTCCAAACCCATTATTTGTTACTTAAAAGTTATGGAAAAATTATGAAAATATGAAATTTATTTGTTGGGTGGTTAAGCAATGTCTATATGCATTTCATTGGCGCTTCTTACCAAATCGTCAGTAGACTTTAACCACAGTTTTGCAAAGTTTCAAACTTCTCAACTTATTAAAAGACTTCCAAAAACCATCTGAGAATTATGTTAAATAAATTAACTATAAAAATTCACAAACAATTTCAAAAAATCACATTATAATAAGTGTAGCAGGCTATGAAACTTATACAAACCAAACCCAACAAAACCCTTTTATTCGATATGACTCTATTCTATTTTTCTATACCTTTATACAATTAGAAATCCCTTGGATAACAATGAAAGTATTTATAAGGCAAAATGAAAAATAAAATCTCAATTGAATTGTTAATAAACTAATTTTTTGACATATTGTCATTGTACTATTATAATATGAAATTTATTTGTTGGGTGGTTAAGCAATTAAAATTAAGCGCCAATGAAATGCATATAGACATTGCTTAACCACCCAACAAATAAATTTCATATTATAATAGTACAATGACAATATGTCAAAAAAAAATTAGTTTATTAACAATTATCAAAATAGTTCGACTTTAAGGCCGTATGGCTTTTTAAATGTGTAACGCACATGAAAAACCAAACCACCTCTGGAATCGTGGGAGTGTCAGATTTCATCTCATATGTATTTTATTGAAAACATTTTTTTGATTTTTTTCTACTAGACAACTTACTGTGCGTCTGGCCATTTTAAAATCTAACTGATTGAAGGAAGTGTCAAAATTAAAATAAATTCGTATCGAAGAATATAGTTTGTTACTGTTAAAAAAAACTCAAGATCCCTTAGCTTATTTACTTTATTTCACAAACTGATTGAGAATGACACAAGAAATATATGAAAACACAACAAGCAAAACTTTATCGATATGAATCGATGTTATTTTTCTCCCCTTATAAAATTAGTTTTAATTTGGGAAACAATGAATATAATCACAAGGAAAAACGAAAAATAAATGATGTATTAAAGCTCTAATATCTAAAATTTATTTCAGTCATTCTATTGATTACCAGCAAGAATTTATAAAAATATGTTTATATATTTTTTTCTGTTGCATAATCATTGGATATACGAGTTCCTAAAATGTTAATCATGTCAATGATTACAGGGATTTGCATTGGTTTCACTAATTTTTCAAAGCACTTTTGGACGAAGTTGGACATGCTATTTTCACGAAGTAATAATATACATATACGGATAGTTACATGTAAACACGACACGTTGCGATTTGGATGAAATTCGGTTAGCGGTTCCCCTCCGATCTATGCAGTACGCCCATATATTTATAACATGTGCCTTGTTATTCATGTGGTTGAAAATTTTCGCTTAATAGAAAAGAGTACAAATGAACAATAGAATACACGTTTCCTTGTATTCAAAAGTCTTAAGCAACAAGCTGTTATTATTAGTTCGAAATATATAAAACTTCTCGAAATTTCTTTGCTTCAGTGTTGCAAAGTTTTGGTCCACGAGTAAACCTAAATAGAGGGTTTTGAAATACACACGAGTAGCAAATAATGAAAACAGCACAAACATAAAAACGGCTGATCAAACAAATAAAAACATGACGGCAATAATAATATGTCAAAACCTCGTAAACAACTAAAAATAATATCAAGTTTGTTTCTTTTCATATCGTTTCTATTTGCAATCTATTTCTCAATAATAAGCAAATTAATTCAAACATATATTAACGTGAATTTTAACCTACATTAAGATTAAAACATAATTATTTACATTAATTCCTTTTAACAAATAAATAATATACATATATTTACATACATACAATTATTTATTTCTGCACTATTTTCTAAATGGAAGGTCAAGCACTTGTTGTCTTTTTAATCTGTGTACTTCTTCTTCATCATCTAATAATAAATATCGAGTGATAAGGGAATTGTGTTATTTAATTTAACTAAAATAGTTTATTTCGTGGCACTTTTGGGAATATATTAGGGTCTATTAATCTGGTCTATTGGGTATGTTTGTGTCTGGTGGGTTGTTGGTTAGTATTGATCTATCCCAGAAGATAATATATTGGTTATTTGCGATTATTGGCGTTGGTCGATATTTGAGGTACGGCGTTGTTGGCTCGTTAATATATAGTCTATTTATAAAATTTATATATATTATCTTACCGATATTATCATGTCTTTGCCTGTCTGTAATGATTTGGAATTAGAGTTGAATAGCTACTGAGTAGGTGTTGTATGGTTTCAGGAGTATTATCGTAAATTTGGCAACTATCGTCTGTTGCTGTACTGCCACGAATTATTTATTTCGTGTAGTTCTTCATTTGGATCACTCCATCCTGGATGGTTGTAATGAATTCTTCGGTTCCGGCAAAGATTTGGGTAGTTTGCGTGGAGCGGTTTTCATTTCCAGTCTTGGATGAGGTTCTCTATTGTTACTTGATAATTCTTGTTATTGTTTTTAAGATTTAGTGGAGTGAGTTTATCATCGACTATCTTCTGTAGAGAGGAGATGCTGAATCTTTTGTTTTAAAAATTATTATTACTTTTGTTGGCTGTTTATCATGTAATATTTTTATATATAGTATTCCTCTTCCTCCTAATTTTCTTGGAATGTTTATGCGTTCTAATGATGCTTTCAGGGTGACATTTAAATTTCGTTGGCGTAATACGTATTTTTATATCGAAGTTACCTAAATCTGTATTCGACCAGGATATGATACCAACTGTATATGTAAGAAGAGGTATGGCGAATGTGTTTATTGCCTTTCCAATATTTCGACCATTTAATTTGCTCTTGCCTATCATATTAATTTTTTATGAACTCTTTGTGAATGTCTTCTTTCTGTTTTACATATGTCGATTCCAATTTTCATTCTGACATCTTTCGAAAACATTTCAATTGTTCTCAATACGTTACCTCGGTTTTGTTTTCCCTAAACTTTTAGATCATATAGAAAAAATGACCAATTATATCTGTTGTAGGACCAGGTTTATACCCACATTGTTGATAAATATTCAAATCGCCCTAATATATTCCGCTCGGTATTTTGATTGACTGTGACACAGCAGTTCTGTTTCCCTTTTGTTACTTATATGCAATTTAATTTCCCAGAACCGCATTAGGTGATCAATAAATTTTTTTCTTTTTATGGTTTGTTTGGTCTGATAGCTAACAGTTATGAGTTGATCCCTATACTTATTGCAAGTCCTATACAAGCTATAAATATTTTATACCCTGTGCTGAGATAGATTATTGGTCTAAATTGCGAGGGGGGTGTTGGATTATCAACTTTTGGTTTAAAGTTTGTTGTGCCTGTACAAATGTCATGTGATATATTTACAGTTGTAGAGTTTTTGTATCACCATTTTAAAGCGAGTTTGGGTTATGAGAGTTCTGATCATTTGTGTACTATCGATACGTGTCTAATTATGGTATTCATTCATTCTGGTGTTTTGTTGTATACCCCTGTTCGCTTCAGATTAATTTTCAGATTTTTCAAATCTGAGTTTGAACGTATATCAAACACTTATGGTTATAGTGCTAAAGCCAGGTTTAAACTTTCAATGTTAAAACACTATTACACAAGTGCGTTCACAGCTTGAAAATTCGATAATTATAGAGTTAAAAATCGATTTTACATTCACGAATATAGTTCAATTTGTGTAAAACATTTTGACAAAAACTTATTAGAGTTTCCGTCAAAAGTGGTTCGAAAATAAAAAGTGTAACCACTAAATGCTGATGAAAATATTTCTTTAGCTGTCTATATTTGAGCACGCAATACTGAGTCTTATTAGAGTTGAAGTTAACTCTGTTCACGCGGCTCCATTCGGAGATTCAAATCATATCGCGTGCGGGCGGATCATTTCTGACAACCGCTTCCAAGCTTGGCCGGCTGGTGAAAATTTAACAGATGCAGCCATTTATTAAGAGAAGGAAAAGACTGTGGACTAGAACGGAGCCTTGCCCTAACCCTCACTATATTAGATCCCATCAATAACAACTCTATTAGTGTGATCTTTGTCGGAGCTCGGCATAAACTGATTAGCCTTTACGAAGAGACATCGACGATGTCGATAACGATACTCATATTGCATTTGAATTCAAATAAAAATTATTATTTATTAGACAAAATCACAGCGCTAAAGATCATTTGCCGGAAAATTTAATATCAACAAGAATAATTTGAAGTGAATTGAATAAAGTTTTTAGTCACCAACTAGCGAAGGGATGATAATTAGTTTTCAAAAGATTTTCTTTTTTAAATTAAAGCCAGAGAGATGCGTACACTTCGGCTTTATCTCATTTAAGCATGAATAATGATAAACTATGTTGCACGAAAGCTGTACTGAAGTGACTTAAAATCAAATTATTCAATCGATTGTTTTACATTGAATCTGATAAATATGTAGTGCACTTGATGATTTCGCGTATTTAGATAAAATAAGGAAAAAAATAAGAAAGACTAGAAAATATATCTTATATATGCATATTATATTTGATTTCTTAAATCCAAAGTGCAGCACCAAGTAACTTGAAAAGATTTCTAAACAAAATAAATTTTGTATAATTGCCCAACTTGTTAGCTACACTAGTTGCAAAAAAATGCGTGCGTACGTGTTTTTGAAATTGCTTTTTTTTAATTTCCAAATTTTTTATATCCTCCCACTTAATAGAGCCTAACTTCTAAAGTTGGTAAGAGTTCGTAAAGAGGCTAGTACTATCTTATAGTCCAAACTCTCCTCTATACTTCTATACCCCATTGTATACCCGGCACGATCCGACCGTGAGCACCAGAGCAATTTTTCTGATACAAGGTCAAATATATTTTGAATGAAAAATGTTTTTTCTGTTGTGCTCAATTTTGAAGTTCTTATTTTTATTACATCGTTTTTATGAAAGACGGATTTCAGATAAAAAATACTTAATACGAGCCATGTCTTGTTGACAAGATTCTTACTATTTCTTCTTTGAACTTTAATTGATGTTCACACAATGCAAGTCTTGTTGACGATATGTACATATATATTGAATTGCATATACAAAAAATAATAAATTTCGGAAAAAGATTAGTAACACGCTGTATGTAATGCTCTTACAACAAGAAAAGGATGTCCGAACGTAGCCATTAATATTGTCAAATGTGGTCGATCCTGTTTACCAGCGCAACTAATTGATAAATGTAACGAAAGAACTTGAAGATGCAAACTTCAAAATATTTAACGAGTAAATAAAAAAAATGTTCTCCTTTTTGTTAACTAAAACCCATTATTAATGTTTTTGTAATAACTTTTTTTCTTTAAGAAAAGTTGATTTGGGTGAATTTATTTTATATGTATATTTATATTCTTATAAATAAAACATTTTTATTACAAACAATATCAAATTTTCTATGATTAAAATAATTTCGTAATAAAATATCTTGATATGGTAATAATCACTTCCTTATAAGTTGACAATTGACGCTTAATGATAACTTTCAAGTAAAGAAAAGTACTAACTTAGAAACGTCTTCTTCACTGTATACTGCTTTATTTGGGCACCCATTTAACAGATGGTAGATACTTTTTGTTTAACTTGCTTTGAAGTTTCATTAAGAATCGACTAACACCAAAGCAACGCGGGCGCATTGTTGAAAGAGCAGAGTCCACAAGTTCTTGTCATCAACAGATTATTGTTTTATGCTCTTTATGAGCTGGCGGCGTCATTGGCCAACATGTTTTTAAAAGCGACGATGGTCCGAATGTTAGTGTCAATGGTGGACGGTATAGGAACATGATTCGAAATGTTTCAGTTTTATTCAACTTACACAGCAGAGCAGAACAGCTGTTTTCGAAAGTCGCAACACTTTCATCTTCAGTGCTTATGTGTATATTGTGTTTATCACCACTGTTTAGGTGGCTTAGTTGAATGTGATAACAGTTTTCTATTTACACAAATTTTATTGTGAAAAACAATCCAAGAACTGTATCAACCTGTTGTTAACACTTGTGTGTTATAATACCTGTGTTACCATTTGATTATTTTCTTCATGTCCCATTTAACTGATGTTGACTTCCTTTGTGCCTAGGAATATTTATCATCATGTCTTTCTGAGATTTTAACTAAGTTAGAACAATTTAGCCTATATAAATATTAATATAGCAAAATAAAAATGTTCAATAAAAATAAAATCACATAAATTTTTGTTTCAAATCAAGCCCGTTTATCCTTATCCAACGATGAATAACATATGAGGAAAAAGCGGTTTTCAAAATATTATTTGCTCGGTAGAACAAAAGCTTGGGCCATCGTTGAATAGGAAATTAAAATAACGTATAGGGCTTGGTAGTATTTTATATCAATCTAATATCTGGTGTACTGTAATAGCATACCAGCCACTTAATTAATACAGAATATATTATCCATCCTTTATCACCACACTCACACACTCATATCTGAGTACCGATTAGTTGGATTCATTATGTTTTATATTTAATTTAATTTATGACATATAATTTTGCACCTTTTTACCCCTTTTGCCACAAACAGTTTTTTGATGTAGGTTACTCCAATCAAATCTTCTATATATATAAAATTAAGTTGCATTGTGTTAGTAATTGATGTTTTCCGGAATGTGTGAACCGATTTTGTTTCTGCAAAGTTTATATGAAAGGTGACGTCGATACTAAGGTTTTTATCTGTATGTTTCTGTATGTGTATTGGTTAATGAGTTAAAGCCATTTTAGTGAGCACTGCAATCATTTCGAAATATTTAAGTTAATATTTTGAAAAACTGATATACAATTCGTTTTTTAAGTTTATTGCAATTAAATTTTGGTCAAACCATTAATTTAATCTATATACTTAACTTTTCTAAATCACAACTTCGGGGATCTATGAAATAAATTACAACTAAATACAACACTAAAATCATAAATATTTAAATACATTATGCACAGCCCACGTCATATGCATGAGTACGCGCAAGATGCAACGACTTATGTGCGTCATTACGGTCGACCAAATTTATTTATAACATTTACATGTAATCCGCAATGGAGTGACATTAAAGATAATTTATTCGCTGGCCAAAGTCCTACCGACCGCCATGATATCACTTCCCGTGTTTTTAAGCAGAAATTGAAAGCGCTTATGGGTTTTAGCGTGAAATCTAAAGTGTTTGGTGCCGTGAAGTTCAGGATGTATTCTGTGGAGTGGCAAAAGCGTTGTTTGCCACACGCTCACATTTCAATACGGTAGGTGAATAAAATCACATCGCATGAAGTTGACAATGTTATATGTTCTGATACACAAAATATGATACACAGTCCATGCACAGCCCACATCATATGCTTGAGTACGCGAATAAAAAATCTGTTGAAGCGTTGATTTTATTGCCAGGCGATTTTAGGCAAACATTGCCCGTCATTCCTAGATCGGCAGCTGCCGATGAAATTAACGCTTGCTTAAAGTCTTCATATTTGTAGAGATTTGTTAAAATATTGAAACTCACTATCAACGTTCGTGTTCAGTTGCAGAATGATCCATCTGCTGATAAGTTCTCTAAGCAATTGCAGAAAATTGGGAACGGTGCAATGCCTATTAATGACACTGGATTGATGACATTGCCAAATGATTTTTGCCGTTTCGTACAGTCAAAAGAGGAATTGATTGAATGTGTTTTCACTAACATAGCACAACAATATACATGCCATGCATGGTTGACTTCCAGAGCAGTTTTAGCGGCAAAGAACAAAGATGTTACTGATTTAACATGGCTATACAATCAAAGATTCCTGGCGAAGTGGTGTTGTACAAGTTTGTCGATACTGTTACCAATGAAGAAGATGTTTTGAATTATCCAACAAAATTTTTCAATTCGTTGGCTTTACCAGGATTGCCTTCGCATAATCTCCAATAGAAAGTTGGAGCCACTATTATTGTGCTTCGTAATATCAATCAACCCCGTTTGTGTAATGGCACAAGACTTGCTATTAAAAGGTAGATGGCTTGTGTAATTGAAGCTACTATTTTAACTGGAAAATTAAAAGGCGAAGGTGTATTCATTCCACGTATCCCAATGATTCCGTCTGATATATCATTTGAATTTAAACGACTTCAGTTTCCTGTTCGCCTCGCGTTTGCGATTACCATTAATAAGGCGCAAGACCAATCTTTAGAAATATGTGGACTGAATTTAGTGTATCCAGTTTCCTCACATGGACAGTTCTATGTAGCATGTTCGCGCGTTGGCCAACTATCGGTGTTGTATATTTACACCGAAAATGGAAAAACAACAAATGTTTTTTAACACAGAGCATTAGAATAAAAGCAGTTTATCACTCATTTAAATGAATTCGATTTAATTTTTTTTATTTTCTTTTTTGCACTACGAAGTGTGCAGGGGGTTCGCTAGTTATAAATAAATTTTTATTGTACAAAAAATACATCATACGCTACGTGTTCAGTTAGTATTCGATATATATGCAAAGTCAGGTTTTTTTATTTATTTATTTATTATACCCTTTACAAAAATGTGAAAGCGTATATTTAGGTTTGTCATTCCGTGTGTAATTTCTTCGATATCAATATGCGACCCCATAAAGTATATATATTTCGGATCCTTATGAATAGCGATGACGATTGAGCGATGTCCGTCTGTTCGTCTGTTCGTCTGTCCGTCTGTCTGTACGTGAAATCGGTTTTCCCAAGCCCCCAGAAGAGCTAGAGACTTCATTCTTGGACTGATCGATTGGAAGTGAGCTAACTTAGAGTGGTATTGATAAATACCACTTCAGAAAAATCGGAAGGACGGTTCCAGAGCTGGGAAGCTTACACCTATTTCTCGACGCAAAATTAACACCAAAAACCGATTATTTTTTTTGCTTATTTGAAAATTGAACCTATTTCATGCCTTGGGACTCCTCAATTGTCCATTAAAAACTTTAAAAAAAAAATTTTTTTCCATTGATGGGAAACTAAAATTTTTTTTTTTTGTACATTCAGTGTTTTGTGGTACATATAATAACTAAAATGTTTAAAAATTAAAAATTTTTCTTAAATAAACCCGTTTTTGGTGTAATGAAGATTTGCATCGATGAAAAAAAAATTAAAAAATTTAAAGTTCCCATCCAGGGTTAGGAAATTCAAATTTTTTTTTATACAATAAGCTAACCAAAAATCAACTGACGTCATTTTTCCTGGTTAAAATTACTTTTTATTTCGGCAAAACAAAATTGGTATTAAAAATTTAAAAAAAAATCAAAATTTCGATTCCAGGGTTCGGTACTGCAATATTTTGTAGTACATGAAAGTAACGAAAGTAGTAACAAATTTGTAATTTTTCTTAAATAAAACCGCTTTATACATCATGAAGACTTCCATTGGTAGCAAATAATTTTAAAAAATTAAATTTTAGATTCCAGGGATCGGAAATTGAATATTTTTTTTACACATTCGGTATTTTTTGGTACATATAATAATTAAAATGTTTAAAAATTTAAAAATTTTCTTAAATAAAACCGTTTTATACATCAGGAAGATTTGCATAGATGGAAAAAAAATTTAAAAAATTAAAAATTCTTATCCAGGGTTAGGAAATTTTAATATTTTTTGTACATTAAAATAACTAAAAATCAACTAACGTCGTTTTATCCGGGTTAAAATTATTTTCTGTCCTGGTAAAACAGAATTGGTATCAAAATTAAAAAAAAAAAATTCTGATTCCAGGGCTCGAAAACTGATATATATTGTAGTACAAGAAGGTGACAGAAATGGTTACAAATTTGTAGTTTTTCTTAAATAAAACCACTTTATACATCATGAAGACTTGTATGTTTAAAAATTATTTTAAAAAGTTTTAATTTTCGCCTCCAGGGATCGGAAATTGAAATATTTTTTGGGCACATTCGGTATTTTGTGGTACATATAATGACTAAAATATATAAATATGTTAAGTTTTTCTTAAATAAAACCGTTTTTGGTAACATGAAGATTTGTATGGATGAAAAAATATTTTTAAATTTAAAGTTCCCTTCCAGGGCTAGGAAATTTGAATTGTTTAATACAATAACATAACCAATAATCAATTAACGTCATTTCTTCTTGGTTAAAATAATTTTTTATTCTGGCAAAACAAATTTGGTATCAAAAATTTAAAAAAATTAAAATTTCGTTGCCAGTGTTGGATACTGCAATGTTTTGTAGTACATGAAAGTGACAAAAATTGTTACAAATTTTAGTTCTTCTTATATAAAACCGCTTTATACATCATAAAGACTTGCATTGGTAAAACATTATTTTAAAAAATTTAGTTTTCGTCTCCAGGGGTGGGAAATTTTATAATTTTTTTTTTTTGGTACATTCGGTATTTTGAAAGTGGTTACAAATTTGTAGTTTTTCTTAAATAAAACCGGTTTATGCATCATGACGACTTCCATTGGTAAAAAAGAAAGTTTTAATTTAATTCCAAAATTAATATCAAGTATTTAAAAAAATCTAAATTTCGATTTCAGGGTTAGATATTTCCAATATTTTGTATAACATGAAAGTTACGAAAATGGTTAAAAATTTGTAGTTTTCATTAAATAAAACCTCTTTACACATTATGCAGACTTTTATTGGTAAAAAAAATTAAAATTTCGTTTCCAGGATTGGAAAATTTTTAGTATTTTTTTTAACTAACAAGAATGCAACTGAAGTTGTTTTTTAATTTTTTGCTAACTGAAACTATTTTATAAGTTAGAAAGCAGACGAACGTTAGTGAAGGGTATATAAGATTCGGCACAGCCGAATATAGCACTTTTACTTGTTTATTTAATAAGTCAATAGGTTTTACATCCTCACTGACTAGATAAAAAATTAGTTCAAGAATTTAAATATAAAATAAGATTTCTTTTCAATACGGTATTACTCTTAGATAAGTTCATGATATGGTAACATTTGTTAAAGTTGACACATGCGCGACGAAAAGAATCATTATTAGCATAAACAGAGCGGTAATATTTTAATGCCAAGATAGGTCTTACAGGAACGGCGGTATGACATACGAATCAAATCAAAATTCAAAAAGATAGTTTGATTAGTTTTTTGATGACGATGATTTCGGTAAGTGAACAATATCAGTCGTTGGTGTAGTTCTGTATTCATACTCACGAATAAAAGCATTAGGCGGCCAAAAATCTAGATGCACAATTGTATCAAAGTAGTTTTGAGGTATGATTATTTTGAAAGATGCTTTGTTTCTTGGCTCAGAATAATTAAATTTAAAGACAGTCGTTTCAATATTAAGGCCAATCTTATTTGTTATATAATGTTTAATATCATCAGTAGTAGTAGAGGATGCAAATCGAGCAGCAAATATAGTTTTTTTTTGGTGAAATAACTTTAAGAGTTGGATTGTTAGAGGAATTAAAAACAGGAACGGATGGATTTGAATTAATTGAAGTACTTGACGGTTTAAAAACAGTAACTGGAGGATTAAAATTAATCGGAACAGATGAGGAAATTGAATTAGTATTTATACAGGAAGGAGAAACAGGTGCTGTGTTGTTAGGTAAATCAGGAAAATTTGGCGAGGGTTCAGAAGTAGTGACGGGATTTTTTTCTGCTATTAATGGCTGCAATGATAACGCATTTTCAGCCTTTTCATCAACAATAGTATTGATGGCAGTTGTAGGTTTCTTTCTTTTAGGAGAGCACGGACCTTTTTCAAGTAATTTTTTGTATTGATTAAATTTCAAAGAAAGGTTGTTAAGATCATTTTGAATTTCGTTAAACTCTATATGCGTGTTTTTGAAGAATGAATAGAATTCAATATCAAGCGCAATACATTTTTTACAGCACCAGCGCAGGCCTTTATCTTCACGCAGATTGTCGGCAGTTCGAGCAGCCAAATCAACACATTTAGCGTGATAAACAGTATCACAAAGCCAGCAAGATACCATTGGCTCATCAGTTTTGTTGCGGCATTTAGGTTTTGAGCAGGACATATTTAACAAATATTTTATTTGTGACCTTTTTCAGTTTTTTTATTGTTATTTATTACTTGTTGTTAGTTGATTTTTGAAATCACTCGAATAAAGAGGATCAGGTGTAGAATGTAAAAACAGGTTTAAAGCAGAGCAGGAACAAATATTGCTAATTATTATTTTTATTTTCACTTATTGTATCACAACAGCAGCGATTGTTGTTGTTGGTATTAATGAAAATTGAAATATGCAAAAATTTAAATGATATTGTTGTTATTGATTGTTTGTTTTGTTGTAAGCACCAAATATGCGATAGAATGTAACAACAATAAGAATATAGCTTTTTTAAGTTTTTTATTTTATTGTATTTTTTTTATTAAAACAGTTTTTGCCAGAAAATTATAAAATGTAAGCAGAGTTCAACAAAAGTACGTCCGACACGGTCGACAGTCAAAACAGATTTTTAAATTTATTTGTAAAGCAGAGAGATTTTTGAATCATTCTTACCACATTTAGGGCCATTATAACAAATTCATGTTATTTAAAAGCAGGGATGTAACGATACACCTTTTTATCGATACTATACCGATACTCAAAAAGATATATATCGACAACATTGATATCGAGTTAAAATTCGAATGAAAATTAACAGGTTTCTAACCGAGAAAATTATATAGTACACAAAATCACAGTGTTAAAGATTATTGGCAGGTAAAACAAACTCAACAAAAACGATGCATTGTCTCAAACAAAAACGATGCATTGAATGTAATACTACTGCAAATAAAAGAATTAGGTATTATTTAAGATATTTTATTATTCTTATATTACCTTGTTTTTAATGTGCTATTATTTTTGGTTGCCATAAAAACAATAGCGCTGAAAATTAGTTTTTTTCTGAAAATTTAATATTGGGAAGACATATATATCGCGGATATAGATGTGTCGGCAAAAATGAAGTATCGCTAATGTATCAGTATCAATATCGGCATTGGTATCGGTTACAGGGTTAATTTTAACAAACAACTAGTCGCCCATATATTCCCACTGACGTATTATAATTATGAATATAGTTCGGCGTCTCCTGCAATAGATAAGAAGAGAATAAATCAAATAATAAATAGTAACATTAAATATTTGTGAAAAAGCACTTACACAACTACAGGGGTGCAAACGTACTAAGAGCTGGGAACAGAACTGGGTCGTACGACGAACTCCGCCCGAAATGATGAATTCATTGTTAGAAATTCGTTCTGTGTATTCGTCGTATCTAATATAATAATGATAAATTAATAATATTTTTTCAATTCATTCATCTATATATAGTGTGTGTGTTATTGGGACCATCTGAAAAAATATTATTAAAAATACCATGTGCACCAGAGAACGAAATAGTGTACTTTCTTAGCCTTTGTGTACACAATCTTACATCAACGACATCGAAAAAAAAGACATTGAAAACTGTATACATGCCACACTTTACACACAAATACATCTTAAGTGTACAGGACTGTGCATTGAAGACATTGAAAACATTGAAGACATTGAAAAAATTTAAGACATTGAAGACATTGAAAACATTGAATTCACTTTCTGTCCGTACACACATTTGCAGTGATGATAACATTATATTTGTTTTTGTATCTTTATAAAATTAGTGTGTGGGACTATGAGGCGCCAAGAGTTTTTAAATAGACGCACACATAACAACAACTCCAAGAAAACAAATAAACTCATAATAAAAAGGGTCAAATAATATATATTCATTTTTCCGGTAAGGAATAAAACAAAACAACAGAAACGCGGCTATTTTCCAAGAATTTGCTGCATTTTGCATATTTTGCAAATACGCATCTATACACGAGCACATTTTTTAATCCGCACATTTTTTGTTCTTTTCAAAATACACGGGATGAATTCATCTGGCATAAAATTGTATACGTATATACAGATTTGAGTGTGTTAGTATTTTTGTTCATTTGGTGTTATTTTTCATTCGCTGTACACATGCGTTTTCAAACAATGAGAAATGGGCAATAATCTTAGGAGAAATTTCTAGATTCATTATAAATATATTTTCATGTAAATATATAAAGCCTAAATCAAATGTTGTAGAGATCAACTAGGACAATATTAAAAATGCATATATACATATGTAAAAATTATTTAAATTATTAACTAATGTTTTTATAGTTTATATATAATGGTTTTTTTAAAACGAATAAACAAACAAAAAAAGTAGGTAGTGCAAATTGCACAAACATGAAAAGTGAATTTTCCAAGGTACATTCATATAACCAATAGAAGTTTTTGCTTATTCATGCGACCATTAAAATTTATTTAAGTAAGTTCAGTAAAATATTGCTGAAATTGTCTGTAACCAAAAATTATTACTTTTACTAGTTACTAAAAATTACTGCAAAAACTTTTATGCGTTTCTTTTATTAGTTCTAGTGTTTGTGGTTGTTTTCATATTCATGTTGACGCACCGAATGACAACTGAAAAACGCTCTGTAAAATAGAAAACAGAACCTGCGTTTTCTTTGTTTTCATAAGTGCGTATATATTAGTTTTGTTCTGCTAGTGCGGGATTGAAGCCGTATGAAAAATTATGCCAGAAAATAGCCACTCCCCTCATCGAAATTGCCTACAAACTGCCATATTGTGCCAGCACAATTGTGCTCGTGTATAGATGCGTAATGAAATTAAATGTGAAAGAGGTAAGTATACTTTCATAAATAAAACGATCCTTATAAAATTGTCAGGAAAACGAATTTCAACAGATATTATTATTACTTCCATCACTATAGAGGCATGCCACTGTGAAATACGGCATCTCGATATAAACGGAGATGTACACAAGTACACAAATTACACCCAGCGGGTGTACATTAAATTTTCTTGCACACAATTGCGTTCTCTGATATGCACACGTACACCCAAAGATATCAAATATTTTTGCTAATTTCAAATATTTTGAAAAGCAGAGCAAGGAATGCGTTTCGGTACGTTTGTTCTATAAACAAATTTAGAGCTTAAAAAAAATCGAACTTTAACCTGGATTCACCCATGGTTTCAGAACGATATTGACGTTCGACAATATTTCTATTTTTTTGAGAGTATGCTCTGAAGCGATTCACCCACTTCGCGCATTTGTTCTGCAACATCAAGGCTACCATATGAAATAATTTTGTAAACTATGTGTGTGAGTCTTACAATTGGGCAATATCACTATTTACTTAATTTTATTTATAACAATATTCACCAGTTATATATTTTTTAATACAAAACAAATGCTCCGTATTTTATTATATACACGGACAATACGAAACAAGTGTGTTGTTATACATACAAAAGTATAAAACAAGTTCTGTATTTTACTATACATATGTACATATAATATGCTGTGGCATCTCAGTTCTACTTCACTTAAGAAATTAAACTTTCTGGCAGCACAGTTGCAATGTTTCGGAACGTGAATTAATATTAAACCAATTCAGGTTCCGAAACACGTTACTCTCTTTTGCTCTCCCTCTCTCTCACTCTCTAAAAGAGAAACGTCGAACTACATATAAAAAAAACTGTTTCAGAACGTGAAATTCGTTCTGAAACCATGGGTGAATCCAGCTTTACTGTCGATATAAAACTTTCTGAAGTAACATGCAAACCTTTTTATATTTTTTTATTTTGCTGCAGAGGTAGTCGATGTATATTCGCCGACATATATATATATATATATATATATATATATATATATATATGTATATATATAATTTTATTGAGAATCCTTGACTACATTAACTAAGTAGTGACAAGTCAATTTATTTTGTTATAAGACCATATGTATATATATATATATATATATATATATATATACATATATATATATATATATATATATATATATGTATATATATATATATATATATATATATATATATATATATGTATATATATATATATATATATATATATATATGTACATATATATATATATATATATATATATATATATATATATATGTACATATATATATATATATATATATATATATATATATACATATATATATATATATATACATATATATATATATATATATATATATATATATATATATATATGTGTATATATATATATATGTATATATATATATATATATATATATATATATACATATGGTCTTACAACAAAATAAATTGACTTGTCACTACTTAGTTAATGTAGTCAAGGATTCTCAATAAAATTATTTTGCAAAATTAATTTTAAAATAATAAAACACAACCATTGATGTATCTCTTAAGATGATAAAAAAGTTTCAATGTGAAAAGTAATTCCTTGTATTAAAACATATTAAAAATGATGTGAGACATGGTCAGTAAATCAATATTCATGGTTGGCCGGCGTAAGAAATAGGAACAAATCTATTGCATACTTTGCAGCATAAGACGAATTTTGTATTTTCATGATGTCTAATTTCCACAACGAATACTGGCTCCAACAAATTCGTCGTTAGATCCATTTGTGATCCCCGCATTAATAAGCAAATAATAACAATAATTATTAAGAGTTATAAACAATGTCTTACGATAACTTTATTTTTCAATATGGTTATATCAATGATTTTATGTGTACTCAAATCGATTTACTAGGAAATCTTTAATTATAATATACACGTGCCAAATATTCAACAGAGTACGCTCTCGAATAAAAAATAAAAAATAAAAAAATAAAAAAAAAAAAAATATATATATATATATATATATATATATATATATACATGTATATATAATTGCCAAAGCGAATTTTCTATAATTACATTATTTATTTACATAAAATATGTAGCTATAACGAGCTGTTTCGCAGTAGGTAGGGCTAAATATCTTCAATTCCTATGGCAGGGATATAATTCCATAATGCTCACCTGATGGAATGTGCAGATTAATATCCACAGGAAAGACAATTACAGTTCGCACTCAGTCATCTGCATTTGTGCAGGATTGTATTAATTGTCGTTCTGTTAAAAAAAAACATGTTATTGACGGCTTCTTCGAATTCGCAAACGACAACTAATTTCTCTTTAAAGCATTTTTATATATGAATGGCAGTTTCTTATGTAATTCTTTAGGGATATTTTATTGTGGAAAGCTTAACCAGCTTAACTCAAAACTGATATAGGAAAAAGTTTGTATCTATCTGCTCTATCTTGTGTTCAAACACTTGTTAACATCTCAAAACTTTCAATACAATCAAACAGCGTTGATCGACCATGTCATCTCCATCACATTCGAATATACATTAAAATGAATAGGACAAATAATTCACAAAAAATTGGGCCTTGAGAACAATCTTACTGCAGCCGTTATTTCTAATAACGTCAGACTATTTTGCGGCAAGAATTCCCAAAAGAAACTGTTAATTGCGCAGTCCAAGCTCTTCGAAAATCGCCTTCAGTTAAGTTTTGAAATAGTCTACAAACTGAGAAGATGTTTTTTTTTCCAGATATTTTATGTCTTGAGCCCATCCATCGCGAGCATTGTACTTCGAACAATTTCGTAGCGAAATTTGATATTTTCTTCTAACATAAGCTCGCTAACAGCGATCTTATTGTATAGTTTACTACGCGTTTCTAGGATTTCGTTAGAATTAAAAGCTGCTGACTTTATAAACTTAAAAAACTGCAGCTAATGAATGTGACAAGTTCTTATTAATTTTTGTTGACTTCTAAAGACAATTAAGAAGTAGCGATTTCATAAAATATGGAAATTATTGTGCAGTACAATCAGAATTTCCCTGAATTTGGTCTTCACGTTAACTGGATTTAACAGCGGCAGACTGTTTTCCGTAGTGTTATTTGAATGAAAGGGTGAACGCAAATAAGCCAGCGACCACATCACATCTAAAACAAAACTTTCGCAATGAATTTCAGTTATAACACAGAAAATTTTGCGAAATTATGCCATGGAGGTTGTACTTGAAAGAGCACAAATCACCACTTGTGGGGTATAATTTGCCGTACTTAAGCCAAAAATATTATCTATTAAAATATTAAAAATATTATAATAATAATAACGATAATTATCTTGTAAACAAAAAGTTATCAAAGCTGAGCGCCAGCCTGTATGTTACGATAGTTACGAAAATATTTTTAAAGATCTGTGATAAGAAATGCAAAATAGAAATATTTTTGCTAGAGAGTATTTTCAGGCAACAAGTGTTAAGTTACATAAATGCTATTGATTCAGGTAGCAGTTGCCCTCGTGGTCACGTGTTCGTGATTTTGGCATTTAACAATTCGACTTTTCGTTATATGGCTGTAAATACTTTAGAATACATAAGCAAGTAAAGTAACACAGGTGGTTTACCATTTCAGCCAACGATATCCAAACACATTAATTTTAAAGATTTTTATTTAAATCTTTCTCCTACATCTTTCTCTTAATTTGCATTTGTATGCGCTTGCAGTTCGTGGCACTAGCCGCAATTTAGCTTGAGTTAAAACTGTAGGATGTCAAGTCCTATAGAAGCGAAAGCTGTACATTTTTTTTACTTATTTGTTTATTTAGCCAATGATACAAATTCGTACGCGCTTAAAAAAAATAAGCTTAACTAACTGCTACATACATAGCATCGTTGGCCTTCTTTAACAGCGACGCTAAGCGTTCGTCTGTACAGGCCATCAACTTCATGCTTCGCTGGTGCCAACCAGTATCCAGGCATTGAGGCAGTGGTCCCGGATTGTCCTTGCAGATTTTCCAGAACATACCCACCAATTTTTGGTTAACCAGGTCTTATTTAGCATCGGACAGTTCCCCATCGATAACGGCCCGTACAAGGCTGCCTTTGACATCCTCGCTAAAGGAGCTCAACTGGGTATACTTGGGACGCTTGGCACCAGGGTTCTTAGCCGCCTCCTATTCCTGCGGTGGAAGGTCCTGCTAGCGGCCTAGTATGAGTCTTAGCCCCCTCAAGAGAGGCTGCCTGCTTTTTAGAAAGCTGGTCAGCCGAGATCGCACCTAGAAGAGAAATTGTCCTCAAGGCGGAGCGCTTTTCGTTAGCGGCCCTGCGAGATGGATTTTTTCGCTTAGGTTATGATTCTGTGTTGCCGTGGTTGGCAGTGGGTGGCACAGTACTGGGGCTCGAGGTTATCCTCTTAGCCCTTTCCTGTACAGAATGCGCATGGGAAGCGATGGGTTTGGACGGTTTAGACCTTTCCATTTTAAAGTTTTAGCGGTAAGGACCTTTGCAGATTTCGAAGTACTTGGGGTTGAAAACAGAGGTAACTCGCAGCTTTTGCAGACTAGTCGGGCCTGATGTGGACACCCGACCAGAATGAGCAGCAGCAGCATTCGATTCTCCACGGCCGGCTACTTGCACTGTGGGAATAGGGTGCTCGGAGACTATGAAGCCCTTGACCGGGTACGTGGGCTGGACCCTGCATGTGGTGTGGTGGAAGTTTTATACCTACTGCCAGGTTTCGGACATCTGCCACCCCAGTGGGGTAAGGACGTAGACCGCCAGCCGCCCCATTACGGGAAATAGACGCTGATCGATTTGGACAGGCCCATAGGATGTGCCAGCACGATCCAATCAACTATCTAAGTCTCCACATCGCGATAAGATGACCATCTATCGTGGAGGATTTCCAAGGTAGAATGGTAAGGATTTTCAGATGTCAATACGGGAATAGTACGTCTTTCGAGTGAAGTTACGGTACCATTTAATTGAAAAAGCCCAAGATCAGCAAGAGAGTCGACTAGAAAAACGTTCGACTCGGCGCCAGTTGAGGGATTAAAAAAGTTTGAGTTAGGTTCCTCGCACCATATAACGTTTGGCTGATTAAAAACTCCAAGTATGTAAAACGTGTCGTAGGTTTTGTTTGTTGTAATACGAACTCTATAGCTTTTAAGTGACTTTCAAAATTATGAATATTTGATGCTGGAGGAAAATAAGAACAGGTTATAAAAATATTTTTATGCTTCAATTTATCATAAATATCAATGAATTCAATATCACGTTTATCATAAATTATAATCTGTTCCGATGGTAAAGTTTTAAAAACAACCACCACCATCTCTCATATCTGTAGGTATAGAAGTTGCTGCTTATTGTTCAGAGTTGTCTGCAAATTTTCTTGACACATCACGGAGCCAAGTTTCCGAAAATTCAATAATATATTCCAGATTCAATGATAAGAAGATTTTAGTTTTGTATTCATGCCACGAATTATCT
Organism: Linnaemya vulpina; assembly: GCA_963675445.1. Classification (NCBI taxonomy): domain Eukaryota; kingdom Metazoa; phylum Arthropoda; class Insecta; order Diptera; family Tachinidae; genus Linnaemya; species Linnaemya vulpina. The sequence continues at coordinate 61,477,190 of OY776279.1, forward strand.
AAATAAATAACAAATCAGCCAGAAATATTAGTATAAGATCACTTTTCGAACGAACAGTATGGGAAAATATAGACTAGGCGCTGTCAAAAGACTCATAAGTATAAGAAAGAAATTCCTTTCCATTCCCCTTTTATAACCCTAATGATGACAATCAAATTAAAATATATATAAGGCAGTTAAATATAAGAGATAGAAAGCTAAGAAAGATTAAGTAAAAACTACACCAACATCATCCGGATGTAAAGTTCATAAATAACACTTACGAAATAACACATAAAATATAATATAGAAGTAAACAATTGAAATAAACTAAAAAGGATAAAAATACCAATAAATTAAGAGGGCGCACTCACAATTAACATTTGAAAAGAAAGTTCCCAATAACCGTTGAGTCTCTTTAACTCCTAAGATATATATATGTATATATTTATATATATATATATATATATATATATATATATATATGTATATATATATATATATATATGTATATATATATATATGTATGTATATATGTATATACATACATACATTTTTATAATGTAAACAAAATATTATGATAGACGACATATGTATGTATGTAGAGTTTGACGGACATTTTTTTCATGACTACTCAGCATATCTAAGAAAGATGTATAACAAAATATATACAGAATATTTTTCATCATATGAAAAAATTTACTACGAATGCAGGAACTGAAGTTCCTTTAAATTGAAGTTATTTTCAAAGTACAAGCATGCGTATATGCCTGTAAAACACTGATGAAATTTTAGCAAATAATGTTATTACATTGCAGCGAGCCACCCAACGTTATCCATCGACTTCATTGAGATACTTAATGGAATGTGACAAGCTGCAAGAATATAAAAAGTTACTTCACCTCAATTTGAATAAAATAAAATGTGTAACCAGGCCTGGGCTCAAGATTTTGAGCGTAAGATATGTCTTGTAATTTTCTTGTTGAGTAACAAACTAACTTTATTCAATATCAAATTGTTACATTTGTTTTTCAAAATAGCTCACATCGAATAATTTTATTGTAAACAAAAAAAAATTTTTATAAATATTGTTATGCAAGCAAGAGTTTACTGTTGCACTTAAATTAAAAGTACAATGTTGCCTAACACTTATAGTTTATTGCTTAAATTCTAAAAATTGGTTATACATTCATGGAACTATTATTTTACTGTCAAGAAATATTCGATATATAAATATTGGCCGTTCAGTATAATTATTCTTAGAATTATTATTTCTCATACTTCAGGTTTTAAATAAGTATATTAATATTTGACCGTTCAGCAATTAAAAGAAATAAATAAAAATATGTATGTTACGTGTATATGTACAATTTGTACAAAAATTTTGGGGACAAACAAAATAGACAACAAAAAAACAACAACAATATAAATCATCCTACTTAGATGATATAACTTCGAACCCCTTTATTTGTCTATTGTAGATAAATATCTGGGATAAAACCATTTGAAGTAAAAATAATAAAATAAAATTAAATAAATATAAAAAACAATATAACGGACGGGATCTGTTCTAACATTCTGTCAAGGCACCTAACATAATATTATGGAAAAATGGTAGTGAACGAATACATATGAGGTGAATATGAAACAGCTCTGGGAGAGAGAGAGAGAGAAATGATCTTGTACTCATTGTGCTTAGTTGGATTTTATAAGGATCTTCAGAAGTAATTATTATTTTCAAAGTCGATTCAAAGTTGAAAGGATATTTTTGTTACCGAATCCTGCGGCAATCCGTTGGCCACAGCCACAATAGCACACAACTCTAGTACTATCTGGTTCATTCTTACGATCACTTTTTAGTATTTTGTCAGTTGGATTTATCTCGTAATCTAGTTAAACGGAATATTATCTAGTTAAACGGAATAGCATAATATCTTTTCTTATTAATATTAATTTCAGTTAGGTAATTATTTTTCGAACATTTTATATTGCTATGTTAAATTGAATTAATATTCATAGGCTAATTGTTCGAAATTATTTAAAATCTCAGAAAGACATAATGATAAATATTCCAAGGCACAAAGGAAAGTCAACATCAGTTTTATTCAACTTACACAGCATTACGTCCATTTCTGACGTAAACATAAAAACAAAAATACTAGTATATGTATTACATGTCTGTCATGCCAATTTAGTATCACAAACCGTAGTATTTATATTAAGATACAGAAATCCTATGTCTGTCTAGGGTATTACGTACTGCTTTTTTAGTTCATCCAAATAACAAAATTCTATTAACATTTCATATGATTTTTAGTTGTTTAAAATGGTTTGACGTCTTTTGTTATCAGTTTTAATTTACTTGTGGCTGAGTTGTATTAGATTGCGTTTAAAAATACAATTAATTGTATAGCATAACTGTATATTTCCTCAAATTTCATCTGAATAGATAATATTTAAGTTGTTTTTATATTGCATAACATAATACTTTTCTAGTTGAATCAAATAAAATTATTTCTTCTTGTTTAGAACTTGTTGACGTGTTATTGTTTCACTTTTAATACACGTGTAGATTATTTGTCTTATATTTCGTTTGAAAATATAATTAAGTTCCAGATAAACGGTATATATGTTTATCTAAATGTTATATAGTTTTTCTAGAGGCTCTTTCAGTTAAAGCAATTAAAATTATTCTCTTACCATTTTATATGATATTTAGTTGCTTAGTGTTTTAGTTTGATTAGGTTGTTCAGTTTTAAAACATGGATGTATGTGTTGATGTATGTGTTAGTTATTAGTCTTAAATTACGTCTTAAAATTTCATTAATTTTCATTTGTACACGTGCATATCATTAAATTCGCTCTGCAATGGATGTTCCGGGATACATACATATTTTTTTGTTTCGGAAGCCAAGGTTATGCGAAGGGTATCAATATATTAGAAAATATTGATATTGATTTTAGTATTGATACTGATATTGATACTAATATTGATATTCAAATGTTATGGTGATATAATGCCATTGGCTTAAGGCCCACGCGGAACTGTGTGCTTCGAGATGCTTTGGCTGCTCTTCAGATCAACTACTGCAACTTGTCTTGTTTATGTCCACAGTCCTCCAGAAATGAGCTTTGATGCTACATTTATATTTTTAATTTTAATAATGAAATGCAACAATCTTCAAGTGTTTCTTGCTCGTCAATTACAATTTTCTACAATCGGCTGATACCCTTATTTTTTTATTTTTTTTTAACTTTTTTATTTTAAAAACTTCTAACACTTAACCTACAGTTATCACACAATTTACAGAGTTTTAGTCATTATACTAACTTTTCATCTACAAAATCATATTCAGTTAATAAGAGGATTTTTATAATAAATATATTACTTCAGAGGAAAATAGTATTATTATCATATAGTGTATAATAATCATATACACTCATACACACATGTATATAATTATAAGTCATATATACGCATTTAAGTATATATGTAACACATACATGTATGTATGGCCAGAAATTAGTGGGTTATTAGACATGCTACAAGAAATCTTGAAGCGTTCTGATAAAAAATGTATTTTTCCAATAATTAATTTTATATTATTTTCTCCGTGGAGATCTTTGGTGGAGAAATGTCATGGTAAATTAAGCATCATCTTTAATAGCTTATTTTGACAGATTTGAATTTTTCTATATGTAATTTTGCGCAAACGCCGCAAACTGGACAAGCATACAGAATTATAAATTGAAAAATTACTTTTGGCAGAATTATTTTATTATCACGACTTAAAAATGATTTACGCCCGATTAGGGGATATAACATTGCTTGTGCTAAATTGAATTTTTCAATCTGTTTCTTAATATGCAGTTCAAATAATAGGTTTTTGTCTATTAATATCACTATCAACGTTCGTGTTCAGTTGCAGAATGATCCATCTGCTGATAAGTTCTCTAAGCAATTGCAGAAAATTGGGAACGGTGCAATGCCTATTAATGACACTGGATTGATGACATTGCCAAATGATTTTTGCCGTTTCGTACAGTCAAAAGAGGAATTGATTGAATGTGTTTTCACTAACATAGCACAACAATATACATGCCATGCATGGTTGACTTCCAGAGCAGTTTTAGCGGCAAAGAACAAAGATGTTACTGATTTAACATGGCTATACAATCAAAGATTCCTGGCGAAGTGGTGTTGTACAAGTTTGTCGATACTGTTACCAATGAAGAAGATGTTTTGAATTATCCAACAAAATTTTTCAATTCGTTGGCTTTACCAGGATTGCCTTCGCATAATCTCCAATAGAAAGTTGGAGCCACTATTATTGTGCTTCGTAATATCAATCAACCCCGTTTGTGTAATGGCACAAGACTTGCTATTAAAAGGTAGATGGCTTGTGTAATTGAAGCTACTATTTTAACTGGAAAATTAAAAGGCGAAGGTGTATTCATTCCACGTATCCCAATGATTCCGTCTGATATATCATTTGAATTTAAACGACTTCAGTTTCCTGTTCGCCTCGCGTTTGCGATTACCATTAATAAGGCGCAAGACCAATCTTTAGAAATATGTGGACTGAATTTAGTGTATCCAGTTTCCTCACATGGACAGTTCTATGTAGCATGTTCGCGCGTTGGCCAACTATCGGTGTTGTATATTTACACCGAAAATGGAAAAACAACAAATGTTTTTTAACACAGAGCATTAGAATAAAAGCAGTTTATCACTCATTTAAATGAATTCGATTTAATTTTTTTTATTTTCTTTTTTGCACTACGAAGTGTGCAGGGGGTTCACTAGTTATAAATAAATTTTTATTGTACAAAAAATACATCATACGCTACGTGTTCAGTTAGTATTCGATATATATGCAAAGTCAGGTTTTTTTATTTATTTATTTATTATACCCTTTACAAAAATGTGAAAGCGTATATTTAGGTTTGTCATTCCGTGTGTAATTTCTTCGATATCAATATGCGACCCCATAAAGTATATATATTTCGGATCCTTATGAATAGCGATGACGATTGAGCGATGTCCGTCTGTTCGTCTGTCCGTCTGTCTGTACGTGAAATCGGTTTTCCCAAGCCCCCAGAAGAGCTAGAGACTGGACTGATCGATTGGAAGTGAGCTAACTTAGAGTGGTATTGAAATTCAGAAAAATCAGAAGGACGGTTCCAGAGCTGGGAAGCTTACACCTATTTCTCGACGCAAAATTAACACCAAAAACCGATTATTTGTTTGCTTATTTGAAAATTGAACCTATTTCATGCCTTGGGACTCCTCAATTGTCCATTAAAAACTTTAAAAAAAAAATTTTTTTCCATTGATGGGAAACTAAAATTTTTTTTTTTTTGTACATTCAGTGTTTTGTGGTACATATAATAACTAAAATGTTTAAAAATTTAAAGTTTTTCTTAAATAAACCCGTTTTTGGTGTAATGAAGATTTGCATCGATGAAAAAAAATTAAAAAATTTAAAGTTCCCATCCAGGGTTAGGAAATTCAAATTTTTTTTTATACAATAAGCTAACCAAAAATCAACTGACGTCATTTTTCCTGGTTAAAATTACTTTTTATTTCGGCAAAACGAAATTAGTATTAAAAATTAAAAAAAAATCAAAATTTCGATTCCAGGGTTCGGCACTGCAATATTTTGTAGTACATGAAAGTAACGAAAGTAGTAACAAATTTGTAATTTTTCTTAAATAAAACCGCTTTATACATCATGAGGACTTCCATTGGTAGCAAATAATTTTAAAAAATTAAATTTTAGATTCCAGGGATCGGAAATTGAATATTTTTTTTTACACATTCGGTATTTTTTGGTACATATAATAATTAAAATGTTTAAGAATTTAAAAATTTTCTTAAATAAAACCGTTTTATACATCAGGAAGATTTGCATAGATGGAAAAAAGATTTAAAAAATTAAAAATTCTTATCCAGGGTTAGGAAATTTTAATATTTTTTGTACATTAAAATAACTAAAAATCAACTAACGTCGTTTTATCCTGGTTAAAATTATTTTCTGTCCTGGTAAAACAGAATTGGTATCAAAATTAAAAAAAAAATCCGATTCCAGGGCTCGAAAACTGATACTGGTTACAAATTTGTAGTTTTTCTTAAATAAAACCACTTTATACATCATGAAGACTTGTATGTTTAAAAATTATTTTAAAAAGTTTTAATTTTCGCCTCCAGGGATCGGAAATTGAAATATTTTTTGGGCACATTCGGTATTTTGTGGTACATATAATGACTAAAATATATAAATATGTTAAGTTTTTCTTAAATAAAACCGTTTTTGGTAACATGAAGATTTGTATGGATGAAAAAATATTTTTAAATTTAAAGTTCCCTTCCAGGGTTAGGAAATTTGAATTGATTAATACAATAACATAACCAATAATCAATTAACGTCGTTTCTTCTTGGTTAAAATAATTTTTTATTCTGGCAAAACAAATTTGGTATCAAAAATTTAAAAAAATTAAAATTTCGTTGCCAGTGTTGGATACTGCAATGTTTTGTAGTACATGAAAGTGACAAAAATTGTTACAAATTTTAGTTCTTCTTATATAAAACCGCTTTATACATCATAAAGACTTGCATTGGTAAAACATTATTTTAAAAAATTTAGTTTTCGTCTCCAGGGGTGGGAAATTTTATAATTTTTTTTTTTTGGTACATTCGGTATTTTGAAAGTGGTTACAAATTTGTAGTTTTTCTTAAATAAAACCGGTTTATGCATCATGACGACTTCCATTGGTAAAAAAGAAAGTTTTAATTTAATTCCAAAATTAATATCAAGTATTTAAAAAAATCTAAATTTCGATTTCAGGGTTAGATATTTCCAATATTTTGTATAACATGAAAGTTACGAAAATGGTTAAAAATTTGTAGTTTTCATTAAATAAAACCTCTTTACACATTATGCAGACTTTTATTGGTAAAAAAAATTAAAATTTCGTTTCCAGGATTGGAAAATTTTTAGTATTTTTTTTAACTAACAAGAATGCAACTGAAGTTGTTTTTTAATTTTTTGCTAACTGAAACTATTTTATAAGTTAGAAAGCAGACGAACGTTAGTGAAGGGTATATAAGATTCGGCACAGCCGAATATAGCACTTTTACTTGTTTATTTAATAAGTCAATAGGTTTTACATCCTCACTGACTAGATAAAAAATTAGTTCATGAATTTAAATATAAAATAAGATTTCTTTTCAATACGGTATTACTCTTAGATAAGTTCATGATATGGTAACATTTGTTAAAGTTGACACATGCGCGACGAAAAGAATCATTATTAGCATAAACACAGCGGTAATATTTTAATGCCAAGATAGGTCTTACAGGAACGTTGAAGTATAGTTGATTAAGTAAGCACTCCGAATCAACATCGCCTCGAACCAGTCCCATAACAAATAAAGCACTCAACGTCGATCGTCGACTTTTTAGTGTAGGCAATTTTATTAGAGCAAGTCTACTTTGATACGGCGGTAAGACATACGAATCAAATCAAAATTCAAAAAGATAGTTTAATTAGTTTTTTGATGACGATGATTTCGGAAAGTGAACAATATCAGTCGTTGGTGTAGTTCTGTATTCATACTCACGAATAAGAGCATTAGGCGGCCAAAAATCTAGATGCACAATTGTATCAAAGTAGTTGTGAGGTATGATTATTTTGAAAGATGCTTTGTTTCTTGGCTCAGAATAATTAAATTTAAAGACAGTCGTTTCAATATTAAGGCCAATCTTATTTGTTATATAATGTTTAATATCATCAGTAGTAGTAGAGGATGCAAATCGAGCAGCAAATATAGTTTTTTTTGGTGAAATAACCTTAAGAGTTGGATTGTTAGAAGAATTAAAAACAGGAACGGATGGATTTGAATTAATTGAAGTACTTGACGGTTTAAAAACAGTAACTGGAGGATTAAAATTAATCGGAACAGATGAGGAAATTGAATTAGTATTTATACAGGAAGGAGAAACAGGTGCTGTGTTGTTAGGTAAATCAGGAAAATTTGGCGAGGGTTCAGAAGTAGTGACGGGATTTTTTTCTGCTATTAATGGCTGCAATGATAACGCATTTTCAGCCTTTTCATCAACAATAGTATTGATGGCAGTTGTAGGTTTCTTTCTTTTAGGAGAGCACGGACCTTTTTCAAGTAATTTTTTGTATTGATTAAATTTCAAAGAAAGGTTGTTAAGATCATTTTGAATTTCGTTAAACTCTATATGCGTGTTTTTGAAGAATGAATAGAATTCAATATCAAGCGCAATACATTTTTTACAGCACCAGCGCAGGCCTTTATCTTCACGCAGATTGTCGGCAGTTCGAGCAGCCAAATCAACACATTTAGCGTGATAAACAGTATCACAAAGCCAGCAAGATACCATTGGCTCATCAGTTTTGTTGCGGCATTTAGGTTTTGAGCAGGACATATTTAACAAATATTTTATTTGTGACCTTTTTCAGTTTTTTTATTGTTATTTATTACTTGTTGTTAGTTGATTTTTGAAATCACTCGAATAAAGAGGATCAGGTGTAGAATGTAAAAACAGGTTTAAAGCAGAGCAGGAACAAATATTGCTAATTATTATTTTTATTTTCACTTATTGTATCACAACAGCAGCGATTGTTGTTGTTGGTATTAATGAAAATTGAAATATGCAAAAATTTAAATGATATTGTTGTTATTGATTGTTTGTTTTGTTGTAAGCACCAAATATGCGATAGAATGTAACAACAATAAGAATATAGCTTTTTTAAGTTTTTTATTTTATTGTATTTTTTTTTATTAAAACAGTTTTTGCCAGAAAATTATAAAATGTAAGCAGAGTTCAACAAAAGTACGTCCGACACGGTCGACAGTCAAAACAGATTTTTAAATTTATTTGTAAAGCAGAGAGATTTTTTAATCATTCTTACCACATTTAGGGCCATTATAACAAATTCATGTTATTTAAAAGCAGTGATGTAACGATACACCTTTTTATCGATACTATACCGATACTCAAAAAGATATACATATATCGACAACATTGATATCGAGTTAAAATTCGAATTAAAATTAACAGGTTTCTACCGGAGAAAATTATATAGTACACAAAATCACAGTGTTAAAGATTATTGGCAGGTAAAACAAACTCAACAAAAACGATGCATTGTCTCAAACAAAAACGATGCATTGAATGTAATACTACTGCAAATAAAAGAATTAGGTATTATTTAAGATATTTTATTATTCTTATATTACCTTGTTTTTAATGTGCTATTATTTTTGGTTGCCATAAAAACAATAGCGCTGAAAATTAGTTTTTTTCTGAAAATTTAATATTGGGAAGACATATATATCGCGGATATAGATGTGTCGGCAAAAATGAAGTATCGCTAATGTATCAGTATCAATATCGGCATTGGTATCGGTTACAGGGTTAATTTTAACAAACAACTAGTCGCCCATATATTCCCACTGACGTATTTTAGTTATGAATATAGTTCGGCGTCTCCTGCAATAGATAAGAAGAGAATAAATCAAATAATAAATAGTAACATTAAATATTTGTGAAAAAGCACTTACACAACTACAGGGGTGCAAACGTTCTAAGAGCTGGGAACAGAACTGGGTCGTACGACGAACTCCGCCCGAAATGATGAATTCGTTGTTAGAAATTCGTTCTGTGTATTCGTCGTATCTAATATAATAATGATAAATTAATAATATTTTTTCAATTCATTCATCTATATATATAGTGTGTGTGTTATTGGGACCATCTGAAAAAATATTATTAAAAATAGCATGTGCACCAGAGAACGAAATAGTGTACTTTCTTAGCCTTTGTGTACACAATCTTACATCATCGACATCGAAAAAAAAGACATTGAAAACTGTATACATGCCACACTTTATACACAAATACATCTTAAGTGTACAGCATTGAAGACATTGAACAAATTTAAGACATTGAAGACATTGAAAACATTGAAGACATTGAAAACATTGAATTCACTTCATGTCCGTACACACATTTGCAGTGATGATAACTTTATATTTGTTTTTGTATCTTTATAAAATTAGTGTGTGGGACTATGAGGCGCCAAGAGTTTTTAAATAGACGCACACATAACAACAACTCCAAAAAAACAAATATACTCATAATAAAAAGGGTCAAATAATATATATTCATTTTTCCGGTAAGGAATAAAACAAAACAACAGAAACGCGGCTATTTTCCAAGAATTTGCTGCACTTTGCATATTTTGCAAATACGCATCTATACACGAGCACATTTTTTAATCCGCACATTTTTTGTTCTTTTCAAAATACACGGGATGAATTCATCTGGCATAAAATTGTATACGTATACACAGATTTGAGTGTGTTAGTATTTTTCTTCATTTGGTGTTATTTTTCATTCGCTGTACACAAGCGTTTTCAAACAAAATTAGCGGATAAATGATGAGAAATGGGCAATAATCTTAGGAGAAATTTCTAGATTCATTATAAATAAATTTTTATGTAAATATATAAAGCCTAAATCAAATGTTGTAGAGATCAACTAGGACAATATTAAAAATGCATATATACATATGTAAAAATTATTTAAATTATTAACTAATGTTTTTATAGTTTATATATAATGGTTTTTTTAAAACGAATAAACAAACAAAAAAAGTAGGTAGTGCAAATTGCACAAACATGAAAAGTGAATTTTCCAAGGTACATTCATATAACCAATAGAAGTTTTTGCTTATTCATGCGACCATTAAAATTTATTTAAGTAAGTTCAGTAAAATATTGCTGATATTGTCTGTAACCAAAAATTATTACTTTTACTAGTTACTAAAAATTACTGCAAAAACTTTTATGCGTTTCTTTTATTAGTTCTAGTGTTTGTGATTGTTTTCATATTCATGTTGACGCACCGAACGACAACTGAAAAACGCTCTGTAAAATAGAAAACAGAACCTGCGTTTTCTTTGTTTTCATAAGTGCGTATATATTAGTTTTGTTCTGCTAGTGCAGGATTGAAGCCGGATGAAAAATTATGGCAGAAAATAGCCACTCCCCTCATCGAAAATGCCTACAAACTGCCATATTGTGCCAGCACAATTGTGCTCGTGTATAGATGCGTAATGAAATTAAATGTGAAAGAGGTAAGTATACTTTCATAAATAAAACGATCCTTATAAAATTGTCAGGAAAACGAATTTCAAAAGATATTATTATTACTTCCATCACAATAGAGGCATGCCACTGTGAAATACGGCATCTCGATATAAACGGAGATGTACACAAGTACAGGCCGAAGGTGTCCACAAAACAAGTGTACAAAACGAAAGAAATTTACAAATTACACCCAGCGGGTGTACATTAAATTTTCTTGCACACAATTGCGTTCTCTGATGTGCACACGTACACCCAAAGATATCAAATATTTTTGCTAATTTCAAATATTTTGAAAAGCAGAGCAAGGAATGCGTTTCGGTACGTTTGTTCTATAAACAAATTTAGAGCTTAAAAAAAATCGAACTTTAAGCTGGATTCACCCATGGTTTCAGAACGATATTGACGTTCGACAATATTTCTATTTTTTTGAGAGTATGCTCTGAAGCGATTCACCCACTTCGCGCATTTGTTCTGCAACATCAAGGCTACCATATGAAATAATTTTGTAAACTATGTGTGTGAGTCTTACAATTGGGCAATATCACTATTTACTTAATTTTATTTATAACAATATTCACCAGTTATATATTTTTTAATACAAAACAAATGCTCCGTATTTTATTATATACACAAACAATACGCAACAAGTGTGTTGTTATACATACAAAAGTATAAAACACGTTCTGTATTTTAATATACATATGTACATATAATATGCTGTGGCATCTCAGTTCAACTTCACTTACGAAATTAAACTTTCTGGCAGCACAGTTGCAATGTTTCGGAACGTGAATTAATATTAAACCAATTCAGGTTCCGAAACACGTTACTCTCTTTTGCTCTCCCTCTCTCTCTCACTCTCTAAAACAGAAACGTCGAACTACATATAAAAAAAACTGTTTCAGAACGTGAAATTCGTTCTGAAACCATGGGTGAATCCAGCTTTACTGTCGATATAAAACTTTCTGAAGTAACATGCAAACCTTTTTATATTTTTGTATTTTGCTGCAGAGGTAGTCGATGTATATTCGCCGACATATATATATATATATATATATATATATATGTATATATATAATTTTATTGAGAATCCTTGACTACATTAACTAAGTAGTGACAAGTCAATTTATTTTGTTATAAGACCATATGTATATATATATATATATATATATATATATATACACACATATATATATATATATATATATATATATATATATATATGTATATATATATATATATATATATATATATATGTATATATATATATATATATATATATATGTACATATATATATATATATATATATATATATATATATATATGTACATATATATATATATATATATATATATATATATATATACATATATATATATATATATATATACATATATATATATATATATATATATATATATATATGTATATATATATATATATGTATATATATATATATATATATATATATATATATATATATACATATGGTCTTACAACAAAATAAATTGACTTGTCACTACTTAGTTAATGTAGTCAAGGATTCTCAATAAAATTATTTTGCAAAATTAATTTTAAAATAATAAAACACAACCATTGATGTATCTCTTAAGATGATAAAAAAGTTTCAATGTGAAAAGTAATTCCTTGTATTAAAACATATTAAAAATGATGTGAGACATGGTCAGTAAATCAATATTCATGGTTGGCCGGCGTAAGAAATAGGAACAAATCTATTGCATACTTTGCAGCATAAGACGAATTTTGTATTTTCATGATGTCTAATTTCCACAACGAATACTGACTCCAACAAATTCGTCGTTAGATCCATTTGTGATCCCCGCATTAATAAGCAAATAATAACAATAATTATTAAGAGTTATAAACAATGTCTTACGATAACTTTATTTTTCAATATGGTTATATCAATGATTTTATGTGTACTCAAATCGATTTACTAGGAAATCTTTAATTATAATATACACGTGCCAAATATTCAACAGAGTACGCTCTCGAATAAAAAATAAAAAATAAAAAAATAAAAAATAAAAAATATATATATATATATATATATATATATATATATACATGTATATATAATTTCCAAAGCGAATTTTCTATAATTACATTATTTATTTTCATAAAATATGTAGCTATAACGAGATGTTTCGCAGTAAGTAGGGCTAAATATCTTCAATACCTATGGCAGGGATATAATTCCATAATGCTCACCTGATGGAATGTGCAGATTAATATCCACAGGAAAGACAATTACAGTTCGCACTCAGTCATCTGCATTTGTGCAGGATTGTATTAATTGTCGTTCTGTTAAAAAACAAACATGTTATTGACGGCTTCTTTGAATTCGCAAACGACAACTAATTTCTCTTTAAAGCATTTTTATATATGACTGGCAGTTTCTTATGTAATTCTTTAGGGATATTTTATTGTGGAAAGCTTAACCAGCTTAACTCAAAACTTTTATAGGATAAAGTTTGTATCTATCTGCTCTATCTTGTGTTCAAACACTTGTTAACATCTCAAAACTTTCAATACAATCAAACAGCGTTGATCGACATCACATTCGAATATACATTAAAACGAATAGGACAAATAATTCATAAAAAATTGGGTCTTGAGAACAATCTTACTGCAGCCGTTATTTCTAATAACGTCAGACTATTTTGCGGCAAGAATTCCCAAAAGAAACTGTTAATTGCGCAGTCCAAGCTCTTCGAAAATCGCCTTCAGTTAAGTTTTGAAATAGTCTACAAACTGAGAAGATGTTTTTTTTTTCCAGATATTTTATGTCTTGAGCCCATCCATCGCGAGCATTGTACTTCGAACAATTTCGTAGCGAAATTTGATATTTTCTTCTAACATAAGCTCGCTAACAGCGATCTTATTGTATAGTTTACTACGCGTTTCTAGGATTTCGTTAGAATTAAAAGCTGCTGACTTTATAAACTTAAAAAACTGCAGCTAATGAATGTGACAAGTTTTTATTAATTTTTGTTGACTTCTAAAGACAATAAGAAGTAGCCATTTCAGAAAATATGGAAATTATTGTGCAGTACAATCAGAATTTCCCTGAATTTGGTGTTCATGTTAACTGGATTTAACAGCGGCAGATGAATTTCAGTTATAACACAGAAAATTTTGCGAAATTATGCCATGGAGGTTGTAGTTGAAAGAGCACAAATCACCACTTGAGGGGTATAATTTGCCGTACTTAAGCCAAAAATATTATCTATTAAAATATTAAAAATATTATAATAATAATAACGATAATTATCTTTTAAAGAAAAAGTTATCAAAGCTGAGCCCCAGCCTCATGGTGGTCACGTGTTCGTGATTTGGCATTTAACAATTCGACTTTTCGTTATATGACTGTAAATACTTTAGAAGACATAAGCAAGTAAAGTAACACAGGTGGTTTACCATTTCAGCCAACGATATCAAAACACATTAATTTTAAAGATATTTATTTAAATCTTTTTCCTACATCTTTCTTTTAATTTGCATTTGTATGCGCTTGCAGTTCGTGGCACTAGCCGCAATTTAGCTTGAGTTAAAACTGTAGGATGTCAAGTCCTATAGAAGCGAAAGCTGTACATTTTTTTACTTATTTGTTTATTTAGCCAATGATACAAGCTCGTACGCGCTTAAAAAAATAAGCTTAACTAACTACTACATGCATAGCATCGTTGGCCTTCTTTAACAGCGACGCTAAGCGTTCGCCTGTGCGGGCCATCAACTTCATGCTTCGCTGGTGCCAACCAGGATCCAGGCATTGAGGCGGTGGTCCCGGATTGTCCTTGCAGATTTTCCCGAACACACCCACCAATTTTTGGTGAACCAGGTCTTATTTAGCATCGGACACTTCCCCATCGATAATGGCCCGTACAAGGCTGCCTTTGATAACCTCGCTAAAGGAGTTCGACTGGGTATACTTGGGACGCTTGGCACCAGGGTTCTTAGCCGCCTCCTATTCCTGCGGTGGAAGGTCCTGCTAGCGGCCTAGTATGAGTCTTAGCCCCTTCAAGAGAGGCTACCTGCTTTCTAGAAAGCTGGTCAGCCGAGATCGCACCTAGAAGAGAAATTGTGCTCAAGGCGGAGCGCTTTTCGTTAGCGGCCCTGCGAGATGGATTTTTTCGCTTAGGTTATGATTCTGTGTTGCCGTGGTTGGCAGTGGGTGGCACAGTACTGGGGCTCGAGGTTATCCTCTTAGCCCTTTCCTGTACAGAATGCGCATGGGAAGCGATGGGTTTGGACGGTTTAGACCTTCCCAGTTGAGGGATTAAAAAAGTTTGAGTTAGGTTCCTTGCACCATATAACGTTTGGCTGATTAAAAACTCCAAGTATGTAAAACGTGTCGTAGGTTTTGTTTGTTGTAATACGAACTCTATAGCTTTTAAGTGACTTTCACAATTATAAATATTTGATGCTGGAGGAAAATAAGAACAGGTTATAAAAATATTTTTATGCCTCAATTTATCATAAATATCAATGAATTCAATATCACGTTTATCATAAATTATAATCTGTTCCGATGGTAAAGTTTTAAAAACAACCACCACCATCTATCATATCTGTAGGTATAGAAGTTGCTGCTTATTGTTCAGAGTTGTCTGCAAATTTTCTTGACACATCACGGAGCCAAGTTTCCGAAAATGCAATAATATATTCCAGATTCAATGATAAGAAGATTTTAGTTTGGTATTCATGCCACGAATTATCTAAATAAATAACAAATCAGCCAGAAATATTTCGAAGAAATTTTTAAAACATCCTTATATCATTCAACAATGATAAGAAAAAGTATAAGAGCACTTTTCGAACGAACAGTATGAAAAAAGATAGACTAGGCGCTGTCAAAAGACTCATAAGAATAAGAAAGAAATTCCTTTCCATTCCCCTTTTATAACCCTAATGATGACAATCAAATTAAAATATATATAAGGCAGTTAAATATAAGAGATAGAAAGCTAAGAAAGATTAAGTAAAAACTACACCAACATCATCAGGATGTAAAGTTCATAAATAACACTTACGAAATAACACATAAAATATAATATAGAAATAAATAATTGAAATAAGCTAAAAAGGATAAAAATACCAATAAATTAAGAGGGCGCACTCACAATTAACATTTGAAAAGAAAGTTCCCAATAACCGTTGAGTCTCTTTAACTCCTAAGATATATATATGTATATATTTATATATATATATATATATATATATATATATATATGTATATATATATATATATATATATATATATATATATATATATATATATGTATGTATATATGTATATACATACATACATTTTTATAATGTAAACAAAATATTATGATAGACGACATATGTATGTATGTAGAGTTTGACGGACATTTTTTTCATGACTACTCAGCATATCTAAGAAAGATGTATAACAAAATATATACAGAATATTTTTCATCATATGAAAAAATTTACTACGAATGCAGGAACTGAAGTTCCTTTAAATTTAAGTTATTTTCAAAGTACAAGCATGCGTATATGCCTGTAAAACACTGATGAAATTTTAGCAAATAATGTTATTACATTGCAGCGAGCCACCCAACGTTATCCATCGACTTCATTGAGATACTTAATGGAATGTGACAAGCTGCAAGAATATAAAAAGTTACTTCACCTCAATTTGAATAAAATAAAATGTGTAACCAGGCCTGGGCTCAAGATTTTGAGCGTAAGATATGTCTTGTAATTTTCTTGTTGAGTAACAAACTAACTTTATTCAATATCAAATTGTTACATTTGTTTTTCAAAATAGCTCACATCGAATAATTTTATTGTAAACAAAAAAAAATTTTTATAAATATTGTTATGCAAGCAAGAGTTTACTGTTGCACTTAAATTAAAAGTACAATGTTGCCTAACACTTATAGTTTATTGCTTAAATTCTAAAAATTGGTTATACATTCATGGAACTATTATTTTACTGTCAAGAAATATTCGATATATAAATATTGGCCGTTCAGTATAATTATTCTTAGAATTATTATTTCTCATACTTCAGGTTTTAAATAAGTATATTAATATTTGACCGTTCAGCAATTAAAAGAAATAAATAAAAATATGTATGTTACGTGTATATGTACAATTTGTACAAAAATTTTGGGGACAAACAAAATAGACAACAAAAAAACAACAACAATATAAATCATCCTACTTAGATGATATAACTTCGAACCCCTTTATTTGTCTATTGTAGATAAATATCTGGGATAAAACCATTTGAAGTAAAAATAATAAAATAAAATTAAATAAATATAAAAAACAATATAACGGACGGGATCTGTTCTAACATTCTGTCCAGGCACCTAACATAATATTATGGAAAAATGGTAGTGAACGAATACATATGAGGTGAATATGTAACGGCTCTGGGAGAGAGAGAGAGAAATGATCACAACTCTAGTACTATCTGGTTCATTCTCACGATCACTTTTTAGTATTTTGTCAGTTGGATTTATCTCGTAATCTAGTTAAACGGAATATTATCTAGTTAAACGGAATAGCATAATATCTTTTCTTATTAATATTAATTTCAGTTAGGTAATTATTTTTCGAACATTTTATATTGCTATGTTAAATTGAATTAATATTCATAGGCTAATTGTTCGAAATTATTTAAAATCTCAGAAAGACATAATGATAAATATTCCAAGGCACAAAGGAAAGTCAACATCAGTTTTATTCAACTTACACAGCATTACGTCCATTTCTGACGTAAACATAAAAACAAAAATACTAGTATATGTATTACATGTCTGTCATGCCAATTTAGTATCACAAACCGTAGTATTTATATTAAGATACAGAAATCCTATGTCTGTCTAGGGTATTACGTACTGCTTTTTTAGTTCATCCAAATAACAAAATTCTATTAACATTTCATATGATTTTTAGTTGTTTAAAATGGTTTGACGTCTTTTGTTATCAGTTTTAATTTACTTGTGGCTGAGTTGTATTAGATTGCGTTTAAAAATACAATTAATTGTATAGCATAACTGTATATTTCCTCAAATTTCATCTGAATAGATAATATTTAAGTTGTTTTTATATTGCATAACATAATACTTTTCTAGTTGAATCAAATAAAATTATTTCTTCTTGTTTAGAACTTGTTGACGTGTTATTGTTTCACTTTTAATACACGTGTAGATTATTTGTCTTATATTTCGTTTGAAAATATAATTAAGTTCCAGATAAACGGTATATATGTTTATCTAAATGTTATATAGTTTTTCTAGAGGCTCTTTCAGTTAAAGCAATTAAAATTATTCTCTTACCATTTTATATGATATTTAGTTGCTTAGTGTTTTAGTTTGATTAGGTTGTTCAGTTTTAAAACATGGATGTATGTGTTGATGTATGTGTTAGTTATTAGTCTTAAATTACGTCTTAAAATTTCATTAATTTTCATTTGTACACGTGCATATCATTAAATTCGCTCTGCAATGGATGTTCCGGGATACATACATATTTTTTTGTTTCGGAAGCCAAGGTTATGCGAAGGGTATCAATATATTAGAAAATATTGATATTGATTTTAGTATTGATACTGATATTGATACTAATATTGATATTCAAATGTTATGGTGACATAATGCCATTGGCTTAAGGCCCACGCGGAACTGTGTGCTTCGAGATGCTTTGGCTGCTCTTCAGATCAACTACTGCAACTTGTCTTGTTTATGTCCACAGTCCTCCAGAAATGAGCTTTGATGCTACATTTATATTTTTAATTTTAATAATGAAATGCAACAATCTTCAAGTGTTTCTTGCTCGTCAATTACAATTTTCTACAATCGGCTGATACCCTTATTTTTTTATTTTTTTTTAACTTTTTTATTTTAAAAACTTCTAACACTTAACCTACAGTTATCACACAATTTACAGAGTTTTAGTCATTATACTAACTTTTCATCTACAAAATCATATTCAGTTAATAAGAGGATTTTTATAATAAATATATTACTTCAGAGGAAAATAGTATTATTATCATATAGTGTATAATAATCATATACACTCATACACACATGTATATAATTATAAGTCATATATACGCATTTAAGTATATATGTAACACATACATGTATGTATGGTGATATAATCAAATAAATAAATTAGTCTTCTTAATAAAGGCCAGAAATTAGTGGGTTTTTAGACATGCTACAAGAAATCTTGAAGCGTTCTGATAAAAAATTTATTTTTCCATTAATTAATTTTATATTATTTTCTCCGTGGAGATCTTTGGTGGAGAAATGTCATGGTAAATTAAGCATCATCTTTAATAGCTTATTTTGACAGATTTGAATTTTTCTATATGTAATTTTGCGCAAACGCCGCAAACTGGACAAGCATACAGAATTATAGATTGAAAAATTACTTTAGCCAGAATTATTTTATTATCACGACTTAAAAATGATTTACGCCCGATTAGGGGATATAACATTGCTTGTGCTAAATTGAATTTTTCAATCTGTTTCTTAATATGCAGTTCAAATTTTAGGCTTTTGTCTATTAATACACCCAAATATTTAACATTATCACTCCATTGCACATTGATACAATTGACTTCGTGTGGATTTATTGAATAAAAGCATAAATTTCTTCTGCGAGTAGAAAATACTGCATTCGTTTTGCTTTCATCAATTCTAATTTTCCATCTGTGAAAATAAGCAATAAGCTGATCTAGAGCTAGTTGCAAGTCTACAACAATATTTTTTCTATACCGGTGAGACGCATATAAACAAGTGTCATCTGCATATGCTGCGCATTCTACTCTCCTGGGTTGCGGCATATCGGCACAGTACAAATTATAGAGCAATGGTCCTAAAACTGACCCCTGTGGAACTCCAGCTGGTATTTCAACAAGATCAGAACATATATCATTTAGACTCACACAAAAATATCTATTTTTCAAAAATGACTCAATGATTTTGATAAAGTACAGTGGAAAATTATATTGAATCATTTTATATAATAAGCCGTTATACCACAGGGAGTCAAAAGCTTTCTCCAAATCCAGCGTAACCAATACAGTTGAGGTTCCGTTTGCAAACTCGGAATTGATGTGATTATATATGCGTTTTATTTGATGAACTGTGCTATGGAAGGGGGTAAAACCAAATTGAGTTAGTGGTAATATATCATGGAGATCCATAAACTTAGAAAGTTCTATTTTGACAATTTTTTCTAGAATCTTACTGAGACTGCTTAGAAGACTTCTCGGACGATAACTCTGTACTGAATTAGGAGGTTTATTAGGTTTCAAAATAGTTTTAACTTTTGCTGTTTTCCATCGTTGTGGAAAATATTGTAGATTTAGGCAAAATTTAATAATGAAACATAAATATGTAATGCCGGAAGTAGGCAGTTGCTTGAGCATAATATTTTTAACACCATCTAAACCTGAAGCTTTTCTAGTCTTTAAATCTTTTATAATTGCAATAATTTCGTTATTATGTACATATTGGCAAGAGTCTAAAGAACAATTTATTTCCCTTTATGCAAAGAGACTGCCGTTGATTTTCCTCGAACACTATATAAATATCTAATTCATTGAAGAATATTTCAACAGAAACTAACTGCCAGATCTTGTATTTTTGAAGGAGAGGAAATAATTTTATGTTCTAGTCTATACGAGTAAGCGGTTGTCTATATTACGTTAGACGTAATATAGACAACCATAACGCCCTTTATATAAACGGTAATAAAGGTCCATCCCATCCAACCCAATTATACCGGGCATAACGACAGAATTCAAGTCCATTTTGATTCGGGGTTATAGCCTTATGTTTATGGTGTTATAGATAAGTCACGTCTAATATAGGGTTTCTAGCGAATCTAAGATGCTAACATAAGAAATGTTTCATTTGTGCATTAAGTAAGCGAGACACTGAAGGGTTAATTCAACACACATAAGTGCTCATTATTGCTTAATTATTGTCCTTAATTGTATGTCCCAAACACAACCCCCTATACCTTTCCCTTTCCCCTTACTTACCGCACTGAAAGTATTTATTCTGCCATACTAAAAGCTAAGACCTTCTGGTATATGAAGTTGAAATACGTTGTTTTTATTTATAAAACTTTAAAAAAAATAAAAACTACTAAATAAGTTTTACTTCAACCTTTTCAATAAAATAGAAATTAAACAAATAATTGTAATAGTTATGATACAAACTCGCTTATAAAAAAAGAGATATGATACTCGTTTTAGTTTTTATTAGTAAACTATATGCTCAACGTTGAACATCTCCAGGTTACGACCGTTCGTCAGTGGCGAGTCCTACTACTAAACTTTCCGTCGTCGCTAAAAACTACTAAGCTTTGCCTTCATAAATGTATACATTAATTATTTTATTATGCTCATATGTTTCTCCATCGGCCTTGACGGTCTGCCCTCTGACTAATGTTGAATCTGTTAATGTAAATTTTTCAAATATACTACCTCTAAATAGACTTTTGAAACTTGAATTGGTAAAGAACATATACATTGAAAAGCAATGAAAATGGAAAACGTATTACAGAATTGCCTTGCAGAAACTAATTCCTGGATGCTGTCGGTGGAAACAAGAAGTCCTATAAATAATTTTTTTAAAATAGTGCTTCATCTCTCGTTTAAGAGGATGCAACATTTTTCTGAAGCAAAGAGGCCTGCCCAGTGGCAGCGAGAATTGGCTATACTTGGCTTACTTGTTTTTTTTTTAATTTACTTATTTCTTCATATATAAAACAACTATAAACTTTAATTTATGTTCCATATACCTAATTTTATGCTCAACAGTGTGCTTGACGGTGTACAAACTATTGTTTGCAACTCGTGTTATTATACAAAACAAAAAACTAGGTAAGAAGTTTTAATGAAATTTATGATGTATACTTACATACGTCTATGTATGTAAATATATATGTACATCATGTTCAGTTTTGTATAATACCTTTTCACAGAATAGGTAGCAATTGTGTGATATTTTTAGTTAAATATAATTATGATGAAACAAACAAATAAGAGCAAAGATATATACTAACAAACTTTCGAGAACACAATCCAATGACTTTTTAACTTTCCGCCACGATATAAGAAATTTTTCCAAAATCGTGAATCTATCGGTTTTACCCCGTTATGCAAACATTGAGTTCTCATCAGATCTTGGGCTTTTCAGTCTCTGGGAAGCGTTCGCGACTATTATTTAGAGTTTAAGAATTTTTTTGAAATATATTAAATGGCTTCTCCGTTCAGTTATAAAAGTTATCATCTCATGGCAAAAATATCGAAAATAATGATTTCGCTTTAGTGCTTTCGAGTCTTTTATATTAATCAAAAACTACATCAACCACTATTCATCGTATAGGACAGTTATAGCGGAAAACTAAAATAATAGAAGTGCACCACAAGCTCTTTACGATAGCTTTCCGTTTTAAATTAGCGGAAGCTTACAGAGATGGCCTTTACGGCCAACCGTTTCTCATATATTTTCAATATATTGAATATTTTTCAATTTCAAATTATCAAACATCCACTATTCTTCATTGGCAGACATAGACATTTATTCCCATAAATTCAAATTGATGAGTTCAACTCGTTTTTTATATATCAACATATATTTTCCAAAGCGAGTTTCCTTCCGATTACCTTTTCTTTATATCCTTTGATTCCTAGCAAACTGAGTTCGAAAATAAAAAATAAGTTTTCTTCTCTCACATGATTATTATTATATTACAAAAATTATTATTTTATAAAAGAAAAACTATACAAGAGAAAACTTAAATAAACTTCAGAATAGTTAATAGTTTACTAAATGAAAGAAATCATCTACAAAGTCCGTACGTTCACTTTTTACAATAAAAGTCTCCCCTGCATACAACTTTTCCAAATTATAAATATTTATAAGTCACATCTATTGCCTTCTTAGCCATAATATCGCCCCTTATTAACCTGTTTTCTCATAGCATTGTTAAACGTTTTCATCACTTGCCCGTACTGTTCAGGCGTAACTTTAAGTTGCCTCCTGGGTGGCTTTCCGCTAGCGTGACCTATTATGAATTAAGAAAAAACACAATTATTAACGAGTGCCGCAGCTAATAATTAATATCGCTTTTGATCGTTACGACCAGCATTACCCCTATCACGGCCACTTATTTTATTTTGCTCTCTGACCAAACTATTACGTCGCTTAACATCGTTACGATCAGAATTAGCGGACTTCGGACCAAATGCTCTACTATTGTCTCCATGCGTTTTGGAATCCTTATGTAAACGGCTAGTGGATTGACTTCCGCCAGCGTCAGCTATCATGAATTAAGAAAAAACACGATTTTTAATGGAGTGGCGCAACTAATAATTGTAATCGTACCTTGTTGACATACTACAGCCAAAAATAGTATGGCCAAAAGGAATCCAACTGTTAGATTCATTTTTCTTAAACTGGTAGTCTTTTCAAAAGATATTTTGAGACTTGGCAATGGAGTACTTATTCCTGGAGCATTTATACAATTTTCGGTTGTGTCTTTTTACCTTTTATTTAATACAATTTATTGTTTATTAATGTATTTTCGTACAAAATAATTAAATAAATATATCTTATCAGCATATAAGTTTATGATATACTTAATGTTCGGTTTATCTAATACCTTTTTCACAGAATAGATAGCAATTCTGGTTTTATAAAACTGCTTCATAACTAAATATTTACTCACTTTAAGAAAAACAAGTG
This sequence comes from Linnaemya vulpina, assembly GCA_963675445.1. Classification (NCBI taxonomy): domain Eukaryota; kingdom Metazoa; phylum Arthropoda; class Insecta; order Diptera; family Tachinidae; genus Linnaemya; species Linnaemya vulpina. The sequence continues at coordinate 61,501,132 of OY776279.1, forward strand.
AATTAATTTTAATCTGCTAGCAACTATTAGGTACATTTAAAAAATCCTCATACTATTTTATCAAATACGAAAGTTAAGTTGTTCTAAATTCTAATGAAATAAACAACATTTTGACGAAATATTATTTTTTTCTACCCATCGCATTATTCGATCCAGCAGCACAAAATAAAAGCATTAACTATTTTGGAATATGGCAAAGAAACATCTTCACAAACATGGATTGTAAGTATTCTTCGACATACTAAATAAAATTCAATTAAGATGCATTAACTGAAAGTCTCAACACGTGTGAAGTGGCCTGGCGCGCTACCATGCGCCTGAATTCAGAAAGGCATTACCAACATTCATTCATGGGACATAAAGTTTTATCCAACTCTTATTAGACTTTTAAGGCCGCAAATAGCAATAGACAGCACACATATCCGGCAGGAATTTGCAGGTGTACCGTTTAGAGCTAAAGATTTTCTATATAATTTTCTTTTGTTATGTGTATAAGATATGACCATCAGTTTTACTCTCTAACATCTTTTCAAATCAAATCTTTCTTTCTTGATTTAAAAATCTTTCGCATACTATTTTAACTTCAAATGTAATAAAACTTATATTTATATAATTCTTGTACATTTTGGTGTGAAATACTTTTTCATTTGCTCTGAAAGATGAAAAAAAGATTGTTATCTAGAACGCTTTTGTACTAATTCCTTTGGGTTCGGACTGTATTGTTGCGTATATATAACAGACCCAATTAATATGTAATTTATTAGTGTTGAGCTGCCTCTTAAATTGATTGGCGATATATGTATATCAGTTTGAAATCCTTACATATATAAAATCTAATGTTTACATATTTATTTGTACGTGTTGACGAAATAAATTAATATGATGCAAGTATATTAAACATCATCATATTGTAACGTGGTTGACAACTGAAATCTTATACGTGTTATTACGATCTTAAATATTTGAGTCGTATAAAATATAAATAAAGCCTGTAGAGAAATTTTAAAATAATATAATACAATGAATCTGTAGCAAGCAACACGCAATTGTTCTAAATGTTGTCTTTCCCTGCACATTCTGTGAACAATATTTTCAGTATTTATTTGCGGTCACACAAGGCGTACAAATTCTGGTTCTTTTCGCAAAAGGGAAATTACAAATTGTCCATGAATGATTATTAATGAAGCTTAGCAAAATTTTTAATTAGACCTATTTTATACTTCAGGAAAAACCTTATGAAAGAAAATCAAAAATTCAATTGAAAAGCTGGGTAACCGACTTGTTTTTTGGTACATATAAGAAACCCACATCAAAAAAAAAATATATAGCTACATCTTATATTGTAATCAGAGAAGTCAAAGACTTTATTTCAAATATCTCCAATAATACTGTTACAATTGTTTTGTTGGTACTGTTCCGTAGGACACATTTTAATAACTTGTATACCAAATCCTCAGAAAAATTCAAACTTATTTTTGCTCATACAACGAACTCTAAGTCTCAATTGAGAATGACAAAAAATGCTTATAAATTTTCTGAATCTGTCTGAAGGATGTGTAAAAAATTAAATAGATTCTTGTCTAAGAAGGTAGTTTGTTACGGTAAAAAACAAACTGAAGCTTATTCACTCTTTTTCACAAACCGATTAAGAATGATAAAAGATAAACATAGACTTTTAAATATATGGAAACACAACAAGCAAACAATAATCGATATGAATCGGTCTTATTTTTCAACTCTTATGCCATCATTTTCAATTTGGGAAACAATGAAAGTATGCCCTGGGCAAAACGAAAAATATAGTCTATACTAAAGCTCTATTATCTGAAATTCGTCTCAGAATTTATAGAAATATATTTTTTTCTCTATTCAATCAGAATGGTATGATATATGAAAGATAGAAACTTAGATTTGGAAGTTAAATGTTCCGGTATTTTATTTACTTTATATACTTTGAAATTATGAAAAGTTAACATACATTTTTAATTAGACTATTAGCAACCAAAAAGAAATTTTTCTAGTTGGTAAATTTTAAAATAAAAAATTATAACTTAATATATTTAAATTATATATTTATTTACTAACTTTTTAGCAACATCATCAATGTTTCTCAAATGACTTTCGAGATATTGTACTGTAAAGTTAAAATTTGGACATCCTAATAAAAATTGTTTTTTCAAATAGTAGAAGTCCCAATGAAAATATGGGCCACCCCAATGACACCAATATATTGCATTTTCATCAGCCAATAATGAGTTGGCAAATTTTAATTTACAAACAAACAAACACATTTTAACTCTATGCGCATTTCACTGCGGCTAATGCAGATCATCAGGGAACCTTTACCCAACATTTCTTAGAATAACTATAGACATTTTACATTTGAGAGGCCCTAGTGAAGATTAATCATCCGAATGAAAATATGGGTTGCCCTAATGATTCCAAACTATTGTATTGTTAAGCATAATGTTCAATGAAAATATTTGCCACCTTAATGTTAGCAAAATATTGTATTGTCATCCAAGATTAATCCTAGGTCCAAATTTGAGATAATCGGTTCAGAGAAAGGAAGTGGGTCAAAATTAGTTGGCAGATTTCAACAAAATTGCAAACAAACAGGAATTTAAGTTAAATAAAACAGTACAAAAATTATATCAAAAGTAAGAAAATTTTGTTATTGAATTTAACTTGTAACGGCAGAAGTCGTGGCTCGTGTTTCCCTACCCATTAGTTATTTATTATGTTATATTTCTTTAAAAGAATTCCTCTTTATAACTTTTATTTTTATTATAAAAGAATTACTCTTTACAACTCTTATTTTTATCATAATATAACCCAGCAATTAAATTTAAATATTAGTTAACTTCCGACTACCTTTCCTATCTTTCAAATGTCTTTCGAGCATACATCTGAGTACAACATTGGAAATGTATACAGCTGCTTGCTATGTACGATCGCCCTACACATATGGATGCCTGTGTGTACGTGAATGTGTGTGCTGTTACACAAGTATAATAATGCATGGAACAGGCGAACGTTCAAATTTTAAATGTAAGATAAATGTGTTAGCTGATCCAACCAGTTATATGGTAAGCTGTGTCGTAACGTAACGTCCCAACCTGCAGAAAGTAGAATATTATTCTAGAGCAATGTTGCGCACCACTACATAAACTTATTTAAAATGTATTTGAAGCAACGAAACAACTGAACAGGGTTGGGAGTGTCTATACAGTCTTACTTTTCATAAGCTATAAAATTTTTCAATAATTCAACACATAAACGTACGTTTGTAGAGGAGAAAATCTTCTGCCTACGCTAGTAAGTCACTTTATGACGCAAAGTGATTTAAATCAATATATCCAGACTAACTAGCTGACGCATTAACAATGCATTCTGCTGTTTGCAGAAACTCAAAGAGCGCGAGAGAAGTAATTTGTTGTTTAAAGTATACATGTTTCAACAAGAGAATGGGCTGCGCAAGCAGAATTTATTTTCCTATCACGTGCGATAGGATAATCGCGCTTTCGTATCACTGTTCTAGGGCTATGTGACAGCTGCAAGACAGTGATGGACTGTATGTATGTTGAATGAGAATGGGGCACAAAAGGTCTTTTTGCTACTTATTTCTCAAAAAAAAAATTCATTCTATTAAACCTGCTTAAGACCAATTCAAAAATAGTTTCAAGTTGGTCTGAACAAAAACATTTTGAAATTCATGTTAAAGCAGTTTAATCCAGGCCTTAACAACTTGTTCTATGTCAGTGTGAAAACCACATTATTTAAATGAGATCTCAAAATCAGTGCATACAAACAACTCTATAGTGGTTTCAATGAACTCTGGTATTAACGTTAAGGCCAACTGTAAAAACCTGATTCTTCCTTACAAAATTATATTGCTAAAACCAACTCAAAACCAGTTTTATATGGATTTTAAGTAGGTTTAATGGAATGAAATTGTTTTTCAGCCTGTGAGTTAAAACCTGGATTTATTAAATCTGCAGTTTGAATGCAAATCAAATGCTCAAGTCCTTGTGGGTTTAATGCTAAAGCCACATTTAACTTTAAATGTGAAAAAAGGTCGAAGTTAACCCTGCTGCCGCGGCTCCATTTGGAGATTCAAATCACATTACTTGTAAGCGACTTATTTTCGGCGTCAAGCGCTTCCAAGCTTGGCCGGCTGGTAAATGAAAAAAATCTTTAAGGCTGCTCCCATCCATGAATGAGTATATACGGAGTCAGAACGGAGACTTGCCGTAACCCTGACTCACCTTAAGCTCACAAGATTAGATCACATATATAACAACTCAAATGTGAGATATTTGTAGGAGCTCGACATAACCTGATTAGCCTTTACGATATCGATACGCAAGAAGAGACACTGACATCGATACTCATATTGCATTTGAAATATTTTTTTCAATTAAAACGAATAGTTCTGCAGTGGAGAAAGTTATTTATTCCACAAAATCACAGTATTGAAATTTATTTGCCGGTAAATTAATTATCAGCCAGAATCCTTTCAACTGAATTGAATAAAGTTCTTATTCACCAACTTGCGAACGGATGGTAATTAATTTTTAAAAGTTTTCTTTTTTTATATTAGGGTCAGAGAGATGTGTACACTCCAGCCTTATCTCATTTAAGCAAGAATAATGATAAAATATGTTGCTCGAAAGCCGAAATGAAATGACTTAAAGTCAAATTATTCAATCGATTGTTTTACATTGAATCTGACCAATATGTGGTGCACTTGATTATATCGCGTATTTACATAAAATAAGGAATTAAATAAGAAAGAGACGAAAATATATCTTGTATAACATATTTAATATATATTATACTTGATTTACCGAATCGAAAGTGCAGTACCAAGCAACTTTAAACTCTAACCGCTCCGAAAACGATGGAGACAAAATATTTACGGATAAGGCGGTGAAATTTATTAGAAAACATATCCTACATTAAGTCTGGTCTCACGATGCCGAAGAAAACATATGTAATTTATAAAATTGGATTTACGTTTGAAATGTAATATCAATAATATTGAAGTAGTCAATTACATATTATTTCCATTCTTTAAAAATTTAATTTTACCAACGAACACAAAAATTAATATGCAGGATAAAGGCCTTCGCATGTGTTTTCGACGGACAATATTCTGACGACAATATGCTGATGTTCTTAAAGAAAAACTTAGAGGCAAGCAGCAGAAACTATTTATTATCATAATGTCAATAATTAATTCCCAAGAATATGCAACGAAAGAGACAAAGTTCGCGTCAGAGCACCGCTATAAAAATATTATAAAGTACTCGCCACAAAAGATAAGAGAATACTGCAGGGGTGCAAAATTTAATTCTATATAAAATGTTCAGACAAGCCACACAATGAGCAAATTTGCAGGAGTGTCACATATTTATATCACGTGCTTGAATAGCCAAAAACACTGGTACCCTACCAGAGCCTAAAGCAGAACATGTATAACACACAAAAGAAAGCGAGGAAGAGAAATAAATAATTAGTAGAACGAATAGGTACCGCGAAGATAGATCACTTAATTTTCTAGGTAAAATGTTAAATCAATAAACGAAAAATAGTAACATGCCACAACTAAGAAACTCACGGCTTCAACAAATCTTAGAAACACTTGATACAAAAGCTATTGAAGATCTCCCTAATTTTAATTTTCTTTTTCCCAAAAATCTTACTTAAAATTTGACGTGATCATTTGATGGGTTTTATCTACTTCCTATGCGCATTTCAGTGAGGCAGATCGTCAGGGAACCTTTACTCAACATATGTTAGAATAACTTAAGATGTTATTTCAAACTCCCACTTTAATATATGATTCGAGATGGGATTCTACCCGGTATTTACCCGATGTGTAGGTAAATACCGGGTAAATAACAGGAAATGCCTTTTTTGGAAATTTATTTGGGTATATATAATATGCACGTTTTACCGGCTGAGGATGAGATTATGAATTCTGCAAATTCATTTAAAGTAGCGTCTTCCACTTCCACTGGTATCACGCATTCTACAGCTCACTCTTCTTTTAGATTTTTTCAGAATGAAACTGATAACAACAGTGACAGTGATTTCGATTAATTCAAAGTAATATTACAACAATAAATGTGTCTATATAATGTAGTTATTTTCTTAAATTGTTACTTTTCTTCTTCTCAGTGAGTATTTTTATTACTATTTTATTAAATTTCACCAAATTTTCTGCAACATAGTTTATACCCACCCCTTGGGTAAATACCTGGGTATTTACCCATTTTTACCCAATTAAGCTATTTTAACGGGTATTTAAAAGTTTGGTATTTACCCTCTTTCATATGAGAAGCCTAAAATAAATATCAAAGTCATAACAGAAACTCACTGAGCAGTTTTCATTTTGTAATATCTAATATTTTTATTCTAAAATTGGTTTACTTTTTGCCGACTCTAATTGTAGTGGTACGAGAAATAAGGAACAACAACTGAAACTTGTTTTGATGTAAAATTAATTTATTTAGAGTTTTGTTATATTTTGCATAAGCACTTGCTTTTTTATTTTTAAATTAGTACATGTTTTTGGGAATTGTCGTTTTTAAACCTCTTCAATTTTAATTATGAGTTGATCCTTTTTTTATATCTTACTAAAAGTAATATGGTAGAACAGATGATATGATATGATCATATGTCATAGATCGAAAGCTCTAAGAGAAAAAATTTTTCTAAGAGCGGAAAGTTTGAATCTTAAATCTAATTAATCTCTTTACTTGGCCCTAATTGATATCTTGAATACTCAGGCATCCTTATATGCGATTATAAGATTCAGATTCACATTTGTTTGTTTCTAATATAAACTCTCCTGTTGTATTGTGCTTCTATGCGTATACTTACTTATTTATTACTAATAAATAATGTTACTCATGCGTCACATTGAACTAACTTTTTGCAATCACAACCATTGTCAAGAGCATTAGATTGGGAAATGGACATTCGATATAGACCTTTTAAAATTTAAAGTGACGGAGCAGACTTCTACAACTAATTACATTCCATGATAATAACGACAAAACAACGAGAAGCCCCTCACCTTGCCATGATGCTCAAGAAAGTCAATAGAGTTGGTAACTCTACTGTTGCTGATGACCCTCTTCGCCTTCTCCTGTACTTAGTCGAGTAGCTTCAAAATAGACTTTGAAGCATCGGTCCACGCATGACAGCTGGATCTTCGGCCTGGGATGATCTTATTAGATCATGGGGTGTAGTGTTTCTTACAGCGTCTTAAGAAGCCGCTACACTTGAATGCCAGAACATCAATAGACGAAGCAGCGTGACTGTATGTGCGTTAACACACAACATTGGTTCTTGGCTGGACTTGGGCGTTGAGATCGATACTATTCAGATATTGGGTTACTATATTTTATATCATTCATATCCCGCCTTTTCGTGTCGATCCCCAACATTGGCGGCCAATAGTTAAATGAATATGAATAGGAAATGCTGCGGAAGAGTAAAGAGGAGGGAATGTACGAGATATATTATGGTTATGAGAAACTAGAGAGAGAAGAGGGCAGAGGAAAGATACCCTGCGGTATCCCAGAGTTATCTTTGATTTCGATAGATTCGTTTAGAATGATCGCTGCGAAAATTTGATAGAAACTGAGTGAATGTATCATTGAAACCAAATGTAACAAGTCTTAACAGGAGTGATCCATGCCACACTTCAATGATCGCCTTAAAGACATAAGGCGCCACCACATTAATTTCGCCAAAAGGATGTATATAACAACAATGACTGTCGTTAAATGAGATACATTTTATTATTTTCTTTGTGAAATATAACATATCCAATGACGCTTCCAAAATTAAACATATCAAAAACACGTACAAAATTCACAATACGAAAAAACCATCTGTACTTTACAAACCAGGAATAAATGTTTCTTGATTTGATCCAATATGTTCCCTAAACAATAAATATAGCTTGATATATATCTTGAATTTGAAATGATTTCTTTGAGATGAAATTTTGTATAAAACAGCGAGCCTGTTTAAAAACTGTAGGCTTATTGCAGTTTCTATCGTGTGCGTCACTAAGATGTCAAACTCATAAGCTTCTCGATTTCTTTGCTTTAAACTTTAACCACAATTCTTGATAAATTTTAAATCACAATATCAGCATGCTTTTTAGTGGCAATCATGTGAATGTTTACTTTGCATTCCACTTCATTTCATTAGCAGTCGATAACAAATTATTTCTCATACAAGCTAGATTAGTCAAAATATTGAAGATTGTACACATGCAACACGTCAATATTGCTACATGTTGGTAGTACATTCCGGCTATTTTTGTATATTCGGTTACATATTATTGCACTTTTAAATTTGCCATGTTTTATTCCTTCTTAGCTCCAGTTTGGGATACATTAATTTTTTTCATTCCTATGGCATGTAAATATATATATATATATATATATATATATATATATATATTTACAAGTTCAGCTTTGCCACTATTTCTTCCAGTTATGCCAATTTTTGTTGAAACTGATGATATGCAAAAGCACTTACTAACACTTTTATTACTTCGCAGTAGGAATAAAATATGTTATGGATTTTCAAACACAAATACAATTAATCTGTATAAATTAATAAGTGTGTGTGTGTGTGTGTGTAGATATGTGACGCGCATACACATATTGAGCGACGAAACCAAACTGGTATCATTCGAAAGGCTTTTCCCAGGCTTGGACTTTCTGTGAATTATAATCGACTCATACCGGTAGATTCCAAAAAAATATAAAAAGCTCATGTTTTATTTTTTTATCGATCAATTCCATTGAAAATTCATTTCGGTCACCAAAAACGGGGCTAAAATCCGTTTTTTAGATTTTGTGAACGAACAAATTTGCATATCAGTGATTACTTTAATAACCTCAAATAATAAAAAAAACTAATAAATCCTGACAGTAGTTTTGCAATACCCTGTAGTTGTGAATGTTAAAAGAAGTTGCTGCTTTATTTTTGGTTTTACGTGTTCACGTAGTTTTGGACAGTTTTGTCTCGTACTGAGAACAATTATTGATTATTGATAAATTATTTTCTTTAAACTTAAATGATGTTTTGAATTTTCTTTTTTGTATTGGAGAGTATATTTCACAAATGCTGAAGTTTACATAAAGCATATTATTTCTTCTTTCATAAATCATACTCCTACGTCAAATTGTTCAATATTTTCTTTTCGAATGTTTATTGTAAGTGCGCTGTCTTAATATATTGATACTTTTATCCTTTTTAGTGTATTTTATTGATATACTTCTTGATATATTTTACTTGCTTTTTCGGAAGTGCTATTGGTGAACTTTACATCCGGGTGCTGTTAGTGGATTATATCCTTTATCTTCTTTAACTTCCCCTCTCCTACATCTGAGTGTCAATTTGTTATCGATCCTGTCATAGGGATTCCAAGTGTTTATTACTGTTATCTATGAGTCTTCTATGAGTGTCCATTCCGTTTTGTTCCATTTGGTCTGGGTCACTACTCACCGTTAATCTGAGAAATGTTCCTGTTGGTTTTTATTTTCATTGTCGAATGTATTCAACGATTATATTTGTACAAAGATCTATTACGTATTTTCAGTTTTCGCATATATAGGCCTTAACATCCTGTTGTTGCAATTTAATTTAAATTCGTCTACTGCCACAAAATGCAAGTGCAAACAAGCGCATATGAAAATGCAGTTAAAATAAACAAGTAGAAAGAAAATATTTTAGCTAAAAACAATCTTCAAAATTGTGTTTGTATATCGGTTGCTGAAATACAAAAGTACGTCCGCTAAAATTTTTAATATCATGGAACAAGATCTCGACATATTATGAGCGGAAAAACGTAGCCACAAGTGCAACTGCTACATGATAGCACGTTGCTTAAAACTAGTCTCTAGCAGATACGTTTCTATAGAAGCTTCCAACTTTATGCAGGATTTTGCATGTCTTATCTCGGACATTTAAAAATGTATTCATAATTGTCTTTATTATATGGATATTAAATTTCAACGTTAATACAGGACAAAGAAACAACTTTTTATTGATTTCCATTTAAGAAAGTGCGCTGTCTGTCAAAGATAGCTTTTAGCTTTTCTTATAAAGTATTTTTAAAATTTTTTTATTCACTTAGATATAATACACTACTGCCAACGCTTTGATTCTGGAAACGGTTTTGATATTAAACTTTTAATATGTTCTTTAGCTTTCTCCGCAATTCGAGTCTTGTATTTTAAATCGCTGATTTGATATCACAACCGCATACTCGTTATTTCATTTGGAGTTATGGACGTCGTTCCTGAACTATTCTCTCGCGACAGTTAGTTCTCCAAAGTTGAGCGATTTCGGAAAGAAAATCACTGTTATATCCTTCGCACATGTACCAACTGAAATGCGACATCCTCAGCAATCTCTCTAACAGAGATTCGACAATTTTTCTCAATATTCTCTTCGGTTGGTGATGCGCTATGGCATCCAGGACATCATCATTAATATCTTCTACGTCTTCTTGTACCTCTTTTGAGCATATATTCGACCCCGGCAAATTATTTGTTCGATTTATTTTCCACAGCGGAAAATCCTGGATCACTCAAAACACTTCTAACTTTTATGACTCTCACAAACAAACTAAGCATGCTAAATACATGAATCCTTGAACAATTATTCATTGCAGTTGCGGGTTTTTTTGCAGGAAACAGCAGTTCAAAAGAGCGTAGCCAACGTAATAGTTTGAAATATCGGAGAGTTATCAATATAATTCCAGAAATGAAGGGAAAATTTTAATCTAAAAATATTACTTATATTCCATACATAATATATATTTAATCCACAGCATTTACGTGCTTTTGCATTTCAGATAACGCTATGTACGCTGCTTTTTTGTATTCCATATAAAAAACATACACATACATTTTTATAACTTAATTTCTAGAGAAATATTATTTGGTTGCCCGCTATTTGTTGTCTGTATGATTGTATCCTTTAAATTCTATTGTGCTTTAATGTGTGTGTTATTGCCAATTTTATCTGCTTGAACTTGTATGTATATTATTATTTTCAATTTCTGGTCCAGTAGCTAATTTTTTCTACACGATTCTGTTCACGCTTCAACCACAAAACGAAGTGAAAAATACATTCAAGCAAATAAAACTAATTTTCGTTCATTCATTTGGTCAAATGTACCCAAGTCCATACACACACACATACACACAAACATACACACACTATAAACATATACAAACAATTTAAACGTCAATTTTTATTGAAACTTTTTTTTTTGTTGCACTATTTTATTTATCTTTTTTATTTGTGTGATTTTGCAAAACAAAAACCGTTTGAAAGTAGAAAAAAAAGCATAAATAAATTATATAAACACAGAAAAACTGTGCAAATTGCAATTCGTTAACAGTGAATTTGTGAGCAAAAAATATAAGAACAAAATATATTTGAGATAAAAAAACATTTAACTGGACATGTCTAACATATTGAATGTTTGATGTTGTCGTTTTAACTTGATGGTTCTTTGAAACTTTTTGTTTTTAATTTGGCGAAAACTATTTCACCGCAATATGGATGTTATTGTATGTGTTGAAAGATCTATCTATTTTACTGGCATATACAAGATTTACGCTGAAATGTGTTGGCCTTGGAGAAACAAATATAGTGGAAGCATTCATGAGTCAAAACAGTGGCTCAAGTGTTTTGTATTTGCCTTAGAAACGCAGTAGTTTTGCTCAGCCCAGCACTTCAGCATTTCAGCGTTTGATGCCATTTTCTCCGCCATAAAACTTGTACGAATAACATACAGTTAACAGGTTGTTCTACGCCCAAAATAGCTTATCGAATTAGGTTAAGCCATTTATAAGTTTCTAAAATAGCTCCTTTTGCGCAAAACATATTTAAGCGTGACATTTATATTTTTATATAAGAATTTTATGTTTTAGTCAAAAAGCTAAAATTTTTTAAAAGGCGAGAAGATCCTATACATATTTAAATTATTATTTATTTATTTAGAATATTTTTAGAATAATAATTTATATTATTTTGTTGGCGTGATATTTTTGACTTGGATTTAATATTATTTTTTAAAACGAAATCTTTTCATGGCTCTTTAATTTTAATTATGTGCTGATTCTTTTTTTTCCAAAATTTTACAAAAAAATTCAAAGTGATCAATTGCAGGGTTTTAGCCACATCCTTTGTGCATTTCACTGGGGCTACTGCAGATCATCAGGGGAGCCTTTACCCAACGTATCTTAGAATAACTAGAGACATTTATTTCAAACTTCCACTTCAATAAGTGAGAAGCTTAAAACAAATAGCAAAGTCATAACAAGAACACACTGATCACTTCTCCTTTTTTATTTTCTTACATCTTATTTTACTACTGGTTGGTTTTTTGCCAACTCAAATTGTAGTTGTAAGAGATATATGAAGAACAACAACAACTAATAATTGTTTTAACATAAAAACAATTTATTTAGAGTATTGACAACATAAGTTTTTTTTTTTGTTTTGCACAAGCACTTGCATTTTTAAATTAGTACATATTTTGGGGAATTGTCGTTTGTTGGGTAAAGGTTCCCTCATGATCTGCATTAGCCCCAGTGAAATGCGCATAGGAACTAGATAAAACGTCTTAATTGATCACTTTGAATTTTTTAGTAAAATTTTCGGAAAAAAGAATCAGCTCAAAATTAAAATTAACGAGTTTTAAAAAGCGACAATTCCCCAATATATGTACCAATATGGAAATCTTTTCATATTGAAACTCTTAATATAATTAAAGTTTTTATATCTTAACGAAATCTTAGTGGCTTGTTAGAAACCAGGTTGAATTTTCATTTCATTACTTTTTTTTAAGTTGGCAATTCTGAAAACTGTTGGCCGAGATCTCGGCCGCTGGGATAATTAGAGCAATAACTTTACTGCATTATAAAGGGTTATCCATTTTGCGGTTTCAGAAGTAAACATAAATAAAACACATATAAAATATTTTTTTCATGATATTTCTTTTTTATTAAAAAGTTTGAACGTTGACATTATGTGTGAAACACTACATCATTTAAATGACCACCACGCGAAGTGTTGCAAGCATTGATTCTGTTGAGGTAATTCTCGACCACTTTTTGACACTTATTGAGTGGTATCTCAGCCATAACTTGACGAATGTTGGCTTTGAAGGGCTCATGATCTTTCGCGTAGCCCCACAACAACGTCTAATGGTGGCAAATCCCATGATCTTGGCGGCCAGTTAATATCGCCACAACGAGAAATTACGCGACCAGGAAATGTCTCTTGCAATAAGGCCATATTCGCTCGAGTTGTATGGCATTTGGCACCGTCTTGTTGAAACCACATATTCTCTAAGTCGTATTCTTTAATAGCAGGCAAAAAAAAGTCGGTTATCATATGACGATAACGCTCCGAATTGGAGAAATCGACACATTCGGGTCTTCGGCAACACTTTCACTTACAGCAGCGATATTTTCAGCGGACCGAACGAAACCATGATGCACAGGCCTTACAATATTTGTAACCGCTCCAGTCTCTTCAAATTTCTTCACAATTTTGCCAATTGCTTGCGTAGTTGGACGATTACGTAAACCATAATCTATTATTAATTATGTTTTGATAATTTTTATGCGTTGTGTGAGAGTTAAACGATCCATTTTCGTCAATGTCGGATTTTCAACTGAAAAGAAAAAAATTGGTTTAACAAGTTAGTTTGACAGATGTCGGATTCCAGTCCTATACTTTTGAAACCACGAAATGGATAACGATAATGGATGATAGAGAAATAAATAAGTAGAAGTAAACTTACAGATAAATAAAAATTCGATTAAGTTATTGTAGTTTAACAGTTTTACTTTTTCAAAGAAATTATAAAATTATTTAAAATTTGTGTGGTAGGGTTTTAAGCAAATAGGTACATGCAAATTTATGTTGCACTTAGCACAATTATAGGCAGTATGCTTTTTGTACCGGCGAGAGCAGCCCTTGGTATTCACGGACATGTGTATGGCTTTTACTCTGCCCGACGACGTGGATTGATCAATAGCATTTTTACTGGTTTTTCCAGCAGTCATACAAAGCATTGACACACGCGCTGTTCAAGCAAGTGACCCAAAGTGGCCATCACCACTTCTTTCCTCTGATTCCAATTATATAATTGGCAACAGCGTTGTCGTGTAAGTCAATTCCTGCCATGTACCTATTGTAATTAGTAATAAGGTTAGCTTGGGGTACAACAATATTTTTCTTTTGCTTTCTATCGTATCGCATTACGTTTCTCAGAGGATCCATTTGATCACAATTTGTAGCCAAAGTGACTTCTGCATTGTCTCTCCATCCTCTCTCCATCGACCTGCTGCTATTTTATGTTCTTGGTCGAATGCGTAATACATACCGTGTTCAACTAAACAAGTGGTATCCGGTGAAAAATTATCGAAATACACAGGACTCTTGCAAACCGACAAAAGACTTAAAACCGCGCTAGCACCTAGGCGAAGTTGTTTATCATATTTATCCATGGCTTTAATTGCTTCAACATCGAAATAAATAACGATTTGATAAAAATTTCACAATCGAATATTTATGATTGTTATAAATCGCATTATTTCCAATTGTTTTTCAGAATTTTTTAATTATATATAAGACTTTTGTTAAAAAATTTGAGAATTTACAGTTACATATTAGCTAATATTCTAAATATTTCATTGTATTTTGAAACTCGTATATATATTTTATTATAATTATTTTATACTGTTTTATAAAAAGCAATTTGATCTTTTGTATATTTTGCAAGTGAAAGTCATTCTGAATGGATAAATTTATAAATAATTTTTTTAAATTGCTAATTGGGAGATTAAACAAAAACTCAAAATAATTTTAAACCACATCTTATGTATAATATTTAATAAATTATATTGAACTGTTTTTCTTTTCGTGATTTGTTTATTTTATGAACATTTTATTTTTGCTATATTAATATTTTTATAGGCTAATTGTTCTAACTTAGTTAAAATCTCAGAAAGACATGATGATAAATATTCCTAGGCACAAAGGAAGTCAACAGCTCTGCTGTGTAAGTTGAATACAACTGATGTTGACTTCCTTTGTACCTAGGAATATTTATCATCATGTCTTTCTGTTTTTCTTTTCTTTAATAAATAAAATTTTTTTTGGAAATTTGGTGATTTCTCACGAAAAATGTCTGGCAGCCCTGGGCCATACTTTTGCAAATTTGTCATTTTTGTCATTTCGTCGTTATTTGCCAAATAACAGTTTGATTTTATTTCTTGGAACTTATTGCCTGACATTGTCTGTTTGATTATAGGAACTCAATAGGTCGGTTCGTTGCTCCAACAATTTTGCACTTTAGGAATGGAATGATAACCGGAAAATGACAAAAATATGAAAAATGATAACCATAGAATCGACACATTATGCTCATATCGACCAAATTAATGTCGTTAATGTGTTGTGCGGCATATCTGTTTGTCTCATTGACCAAATGCTTAGTAACCTCATCATCAAGAAATAGACAAAAAAGTTTGTATGTCCACCTACAAACAAAATAAATAATCATAAAATATTAAATTATTGTTTAAAAACTACCTAATTTGGAAACATCATCTTTAACTGCATGCAGTAGTTCCTGTGCAGCAGCTATATCCTTTTCCATTTCGGCACAAAGTCTGATTTTGGGTGACAGCTATCGGCTCATCTTCACCCGCTTCAAAATCATTTATGTCTGAAGTGCATTCCATTTCAA
Source organism: Linnaemya vulpina (assembly GCA_963675445.1). NCBI lineage: Eukaryota > Metazoa > Arthropoda > Insecta > Diptera > Tachinidae > Linnaemya > Linnaemya vulpina. The sequence continues at coordinate 61,516,949 of OY776279.1, forward strand.
CTGTACCTAATAAACGCACAAAATAATAATAAATAATATATATTATATCATAAAAGCTACATACCTGCAACTTCATTTATTGAACTTAGGTCAGTTGCCTCATTAATTTTTATTTCGTCTTCATCAAGATCCTCTGCATCTGAAATTTCGCCAGCATTAGGCGCAGGTGTGATCACTACCTTGGCTAAATTATCCAATTGCACTTGACTATTTTCGTCATCGTCGCAATTCACAATTATTTTCAAAATTTCACTTGTACTCGAACGTTTTCGAACTTCTTTCGTTTTCTTTAACATACAGGTATTTCCCGTGTAGAAATCAAAATTTTGAATTTTGACATCTTTTATCTTTGTAAAAATCATTGCATACCTTATGGCTAAATAAACAAATTCATTGCGCTGATTATCCCACTAGTCGAGATCTAGACTATTTTTGCATGGAGTAAAAACATTTTAGATAGTAAGGCTAACAGTCCAAACTTCATTACAAATTAGAAATATAATCATAATTCTAATTCAATTCATTGAATTGTTTTACAAAAAATCACAAACATTTCTTGTCTACATCTTGACCAGTGGTACAAAATGGGTTAACAATCGGATATGCTTCTTTTGCTAATATTCCAATCACCACTATTAGATGGCACTGAATTGTATCGATAATTCTAAACCGTATTTTTTAGAATATCAAAACTTAGAGTAGGCATCTTTGCTTTATTTGAGCACCCATTTGACAGCTGATAGTTGCTTATTGTTTAGTTTGCTTGGAAATTTCATTATGAACCGACTTACACCAGAGAGCCTCGTGCAAATTGTAAATATATATTTACGCAAAATAATAGTTCTGTTCGGCAAAATCATCCGTTCGAAATTTAATTTTCCTATAACGTGCTTTTCTGGTTGAATGGGTACGTAAGTAATCAGAATTTTCCCATTTGTAGTGAGGAGAACCCAAAAGTTTTTGTCGAGATACCATTTATGGGCTGGAGGAGTGATTAGCCCATATGTCTTCTAAAACGATGACGGTCAGCATGTTACTGTCAATGATGACCGGTATAGGAACAGGATTTTACAGGGGTTACAACAAGACGTTGCCACAAGTCAGTATAGTTTTTTGGATTAGAAACGTTATTTCAAATTGCAAGAACTTGGACCTCTTTTTTAACGTAAATTTTTTTTTATTGGCCGAAGATTATTTCTCGCACTTGTGTTTTTCTGCGGATAAGCAATACTTGACCCCATTTTGACACAAATATTACTCATACGCCGTGAGCATTTGACAGGCTTTCACATCAGACACCTACAACAACAGATAATATTCGCTAGTACGCTCGTTGTTTAAAATATATTTTTTAGTTTTAATATATTTAAGCACTCGCTTTTACTGATCTATTGCTTTTTTCGCTCGTTGTTCAAGTGGAGGGTTTTCGAAACCCTCAGAAAAACTGGAGGCTTCGCTCTTAGATCGATGTATTGGAAACATTCCTAAATAAGCTTGTATATAAAAGCTGCACTGCTCAAAATAGGATTCCTGAGCTGGAAAGCTTAAAGCTAAAGCCAAAATTAAGTGAAGCTAGTTTTAGTGTTTTCTTTCATTGTTAATTAAACGTATTTTAAACGTTAATGATATTTAAACTGGCATTAAAAAATGTAATTCTGCAGTTGAAATATTTTTTTTACATGAAAGCAGCCAATTTGTTTTTCTTTGTAAATTAAACATATTTTATATATATTGAAAGCATTGCAAGCTTTTTGAGCTATAAATCAAAAATGCCGAAATTGTCCAGAGCAGGAAAATAAAATGCCTTTTAGAATATTAAAGTTACTATGTAATTTTTTCGAAAGTAAAATATATTTTATATCTTGAAAGTATTTATAATGAGACAAAATCAGAAAATTTATCTCTTTAATTTTAATTATGTGCTAGTTCTTTTTTCCCAAAATCTTACTAAAATATTCAAAGTGATCAATTGAGGGGTTTTAGCTAGATCCTTTGTGCATTGCACTACGGCTAATGCAGATCATCAAGGGAACCTTTACCCAACGTATCTTAGAATAACTAGAGACATTTATTTCAAACTTCCTTTTTAATAAGTGAGAAGCTTTAAAACAAATATCAAAGTCACAACAAGAACTCACTGATCATTTTCCTTATTTATTTTCTAACGTTTTATTCTACAACTGGTTGGTTTTTGCCGACTCAAATTGTAGGTGTAAGAGAAATAAAGAACAACAACCAATAATTATTTTAATATAAAAGCAATTCATTTAGAGTGTTTTCAACATAAGTTGTTTCATTTTGCACAAGCACTTGCATATTTAAATTAGTACATATTTTGGGGGTTCTTACAAAATATTTTATTTCAGAGTCGGATAATTAGAAATTTTTTGTACGTTGGTATTAAAAATCGTTAAATTACGTATATATTGGAATATTGCAGTAACTAAGATATGTAAATCAAACATTTACAAATCGGTATTAATAATCAAGCAGAATAAGATATTCGATTTCTAGCGTGGACAGTAGAAATATTAATTTTTTTTTTTTTTTGTTGAACGTGAGTAACCAACTTACATAAATATTTATATATCTTCATAAACTGCATATAACTGTTATATTTTAAAAGTGTTTATGGGTTTTAGAGATCAGAAAATCTAGAATTACAGAGACGGAATATAATATACATGTATATATCCTTTGAAGTATTTAAATTAAAGTTAATATAACAAATATTTTTTGTAGTCACATATATTTTATACTTTAAAAAGAAATTTATTGGTTAAAACTCAACCGATTTCATATATTATATATATTTTTTATTTATATATATTCGAAAAATAACCAATTATCTTAGAGCCCATATCAAATTGCACCACTTGTTTCTGCAAAGTTGCAAATTGTCACTCGATGCAATAAAAAAGTAAAATATTATTCACATAATCAGGTGATGGCAGATTATTAAAGTGCCAAAAATGTCTGCACCGGACTATGCGCATTTACAGCAGCATATAAGGCTAAAAAACCATATGATAAGCGATCATAAATCTAACAAATAGGAAGTGTAGCCAAGTACCAAACGCAGCTCAATATATGTAAATACATTTTATTGTAAAAATATTGCTGACTTTATGTGCACAGAACCGCTATCACAATTTGGTGGACGTCAAATTAAGCTTTTAGAGAAATTACAGGCGTACACGGTAAATCTTAACAATTAAGTTAATTATTTTTAATACACGTGTCCCAACCACACAAATAGATCGTACATTTCAGATTTGGCACAAACTCTACCTCTACTATTTTAATTAAGTCAGTAAGCTATACACATGCATGTAGTTCAGTTAACGAAAAAAACTATACCAGAAATAGAAAGCTTTCATTTGAGCCAGTAAAGAAAGCACATACTGATTGGTAAAAGTTTGGATGGACTATTCTATCAAAAATGCTACCACCCAAATAGTTAAAATTATTCTGACTTGTATGCCCCGTTGTAACTAAAGACAAACAAGCTAATGGTCTACAACAATTTCATCAATGGCTCCTGCATATTTGAATTTTTTCATTCCGCGTCTCTGTTTCCGCACCTAAAGAAGCGTATATCTTTAGTTCCGTAGGTATTTTTCATTTACAAAAAAAGGAAGACAGTCTGACTTACTTCAATGACCTAGTTTCGCTTACGTTTTGCGTATTCTTTCACTTGTGTACTTTATAATACTTGTAAAGGGTGTATAAATCAAATTTAGTTTATAATATAAAAAAATATAAAATAAAAGCTTCGTCTAGGAGCTATTTTGGAAACTCTTAATTATATTTATTTAAATAAAATTATAAGCATGAATTTCTAAATATCTTAGTTTTGTTTCTTGTCATATTGCCTATTGGCAATATTATTTACAACTGCAATCATAATTAAGACTTTCGTTCTAACTACAATTATAATACGTCATACAAATTGTTTTTCTCTTAAAATGGTCTAGTTCCTGCCAAGTTGTAACACACTTCTTAAATTTCCTTTATAATAGATTATACCACTGCGGATCATGAGTTGAGTCCGTAAGCCCGCCTAAATGCCGACAAGCCAGTGCTGAAATATTAAATGCATGCGTGAACTTAATCGCAGTCCAATGAAATACGTCTTTTTTGTTTACAAGCTACAAAAGCGTGTAAAAATACTTGCACCTTGTGAGGTGATAAGAACATGAACAGCACCAACAATGTGTCGTATGAGTGACATCATTAATAATATAAAGTAGCGTGTAAAAATCTAAACATTTTTCTGAGAGCTATTGGCTGAAGTTGTCATGAATATGGTATGGAAACATGCCTACACAAACCAACAGAAAATCAAAAAACTCAAGCCCGAAATCGGAACGTATGCAGTAAGCGTTGCCTGCCTCATCATTCATCACACATAATAGATTTAAAAGGTCTTGTATTAATACGGCTGTTGTTATTTATTTGTGATATTCTTAATTTAGTATTTATTATATTATTTTATTTTACAACTTTATCAATCTGCTGTTGAAGTTCTACTACAACACTTTCGGCAGTTATTAAGATAACTAACAACGAGAGAAAACTTAAAACTATTATATGCAGAATGTCCAAAGTAAGTAAAATAGGCAATTCAAAGATTCTTCAAGTAAATGTTTAACAATAGAAAGGCAGATATTAAGTGCTGACAAGCCTTTCGTTACCATAAATTACTAAATAGGGATTCATATCATAATTGCTGAAATGAGTCGCTGTGAAGTAAAACAATTAAAATAAAATGACTTTTTGAAACAATGGCAGGATATCTCTAAGCGAAAAGTGAATTTTTCTTCGAATAAATAAACAAAAGTTGTCGAGTATTTGTGTCAGCAAATAGTTGGAAAACGTGTCTATTTATAACACACATCCAAACAGAGCCACGCGCGTTAGTAAACACTTGCAAGCATTCACATCTCATCTTACGAATATTATAGCAGATTGGATAAAAATAACATTATTTGACAACCTGTTTTAATGTATAGGGTGGCCCCTTAAAGCCTAAGTCGTTCGAATACTTTATTAGTTTTTAGTATAATATTTTGCTTCATACATGTTTAGGATTTTCTAAAAAGAGCTGAGGAATTTAACATGGAACGGTATAAAATGTGTCGAAATCGTTGAATTTTATATCTCTTTATTGCATATCAAGATATTTGAATGCACTGTTTGGAGCGTCAGAGTTAATAAATCAGCCTGTTGCATATTTGCACCAATAAAGAACAGCAAAGAGCCTGCTTGTCAGCGAACTGTGTACATAGATGACTGTATTAAACGGGTACAGGAGGATATGGGGAAGACGGCGAAGCTTGAACCAGCGAACTTGCGAAAAGACTTGGGGATCGTTGCAGAGCACTTCGCATAAAATAAAAATGATTCCATAAAAAATTCATCTTATTCGAGAACTGAATCTAACAATGAGTGCTGTTGTCTGAGGTAGTGGACACAAGGCTACGAGGACATAAATCTCGAGTTTGGAGTGTTTTAAGTGAGTTGTGCTTCTTTAAAAAACTATGCGGGTCAGAATGTTACAGCCGGTGGTGACCTCTATACAGTCATGATTACTGACTTATTCACTCATCAATTCAACAACCATGATTTATTGAAAGAAACAGTGGGTAAACTTATAGTTTCACGTTTCCCATCCGTAGATGAGCCTCCAATTTAACGCCGCTCAACTGTTTTTGTGAGGATATATATAATCCCTATTATACGCCGATAAGACCAGACAACTTGGAGAACTATGTTTTCAGATATACGGCCACATATGTTGCATGATGTGGTCCTAATATTAATAAAATCAAACACTTTTTCAAATTCAAATCATTGACTTGTTTCTAATGTAGATATTTATGCTGTCGTTCAGGCTGACGGTGGATATTACTACGACTTTTGTAAACTAAGATAAATTGTTATTATCCTCGTCAGCTTTTTATTCAATTCAGATAATTTGAGTATTTTTGTATCACATCTCATGTGTGGGTGAGCAATTTTCTGACTTTTTGAATGTTATTGCTGTAGCTGAGACAAATTATTTATTGACTAGCAGATTTAATAGTTCCGAAATTCCAATTTGTCAGTTTTTCAAATCGCCTGATGGCTAAGCGCTGCAAGAGACATATTTCTCTTTCGAACGTATAAATTTTGTATTAAATTTGCGGTTTTGATGCTGTTCAATGTGCGAAAATAGTTCGAATCAATTGTTAAAATAAGCGTAGAAAGTTCCTGGGTGGGACAACTGCTTTTCATGTTTCCTACATATGCATTGTATTGTGACGGAACTAAAAAGTGTGGGCATATTGTTAAGAAGACTGATGCAGACAGTTGAAAGCAAAAGAAAAAAATTTTTCTGTATGAATTTTACTTTTTTGCCGTCAAGTTTTGTTACAGTAGCTACTCATCACTGTTGTTAATGTAAATACAAAAAATTTTAATATTTATACTAAAAATAATAATAATAGTAATAACAATAATAATAATAGCAATAATAATAATAATAATAATAATAATAATAATAATAATAATAATAATAATAATAATAATAATAATAATAATAATAATACTAAAACAAAAAATTGGTACCATATTCACGACTGGGTGCAGAGTCGAAGGTGGCCTCTTACATTTCGTTGTCTTAGTATTAACTCTACAACCAACAGCAACCATTTTAGGTCGTTTTGGACTACCCTGTAAATAAATATATTTTTACCTAATGCAAATACTAGCATATACGTTTTAGACAATAAACCCAAACATCTCTACGCAGACATCCGAATGAGCTAAACTTGGACGAAATGAGGACACCAAATTCATTGTGTATATGTAGAATGAGATGATTAGCAAGAAATGTTTATTCAACATATACAGTAGCACACTAGTTGTATTTCGACCAAAAAATATTTAGCATTCTAGACGCAATCACTGAGGTCAGGCAGAAGAAAGCACAATCATATTCGATGAGTGTTCAATCGAATATATACAATATGCATAGATCAGAGAGGTGAAGTAGAAGTTTTTGGATGGATCAAAAACTGAGGAACGATATCTTTGCCACCTTCGTTTTGGACTTACTGTTTTCGGCAACTCAGTTGTTTTCGAGTAACATGTTACTATGAAAAATTTTCAGTTTGGACCATAAATTAAACGTGAATCAACATACAAATGAAAATCGCTTGTAGATAATTGAATTTTATTTATCGTGCGCTTCTTCCATTTTGCGGCCAGTTTGGGCAGCCTTCTGTTGTGGGTATTTGGAGTCTTGCAACTGTATATCGCACCAACACTCAAGCCTTTAAAAAACACAGGTTGTGAAACATTTGAAGCCCCACTTTATGTTACAACGGCTAACTTTTGGTGAATGGGCTCTGGCAAAGTCGGATGAAGATACGCTGTTTTGTTCGGAAATTATGTTCAGCGACGAAGCTTATTTCTGGTGAAATGGACACATTAACAAGTAAAATAATCTTCAAACAGTGAATTAAATATATCGTTCTGTAGAAAGAAAGAAAAACTTTCATTATTAAAGGCTTACGCAGACCAGTTCCTGCTATATCTTCAAGATATCAAAAGATATTGTTGGATTGAAAATAAATAACCGTTCTATAACTGAAACAACAGCGAATCAAGCATCAGCAACAACACCCCTAAAGCATTTACTACAAAGCCACTTGAAGTACTAGCAAGAACATCAGTATTTAACTAGAGTTTCATAAATTAACTATTTAACATACTGTCATTGTACTTTTATAATATGAAATTTATTATTATAAAATTGCATAGTATACTAGAGTTAAACTTTTTCCTATATATTAAAAAATTTTAAGTAGTAATTGAGCGGATTTTCCATTGAGGCTAATGCACATCATTAGGAAAGCTTAACCGAATATATTCTGTTAAACGTTCACTTATAAATTTCCAAATATATAAACTTAGGAATATAGTTGGCTTTAGCCCGCGGAAATCCATTGAAAGTTGTCAATACTCTGAATTATTGTTTTTACATAAAAACAATTCTAAGCTATTGGTCATTTCTTTATCTATTGCAACTACAATTAGAGTTAGAAAAAAAGTTGTCGATATAGAATGATAAAGTAAAATAATAAGAAGAAAAAGCCATCATTGAGTTCTTGTTATAATTGTGGTATTTGTTTAAACTTCTTATTCAGTTATATGCAAGTTTGAAATAATATCTTGCAGAAATGTTGGGTATCGACACCGCAATAATATGGATCTATTACGAAATCGCTCTTGTGAAATAAAATTTAGGCTCCTATTTGCAGACTACAATACTGTGAGGCTGAATATTCCAGATAACGTTACTGTTAACGATATATAAATTTGAATGTTTGGATGTCGTCAAACGTAAAGGTTTTAAAATGTGGTAAAAAATCGGCACAAAAGATGACTCCTACTTCTGCTTTGTTCCGGTGATGTGGTGAGGTTGGAGTAGAATATACAATACACGATGGGGAAGGCCGATGTAATGTATATGTGAAAGTTCCATGACCTATTCTATACCACTTGTTTTATGGTACCACAATCATTAATACAAACACACGTTAAAGCAGATCAGAAAAACTTTACCAAATGAGTTGGATGAGTACGGTCGCGAACCTTCGGCATTCTAATTACCATAACAACTACTACTTGATTAACAAACAAAAAATGCCAATTGGCAAAGTTAAACTTGTTTGTATATAATCTAATCGGCCATGTCAGAGATATCAATTTTGTTCGTAAATGGACTCGAGTCCGTGAACAAATTTTTTGCAACGGCACACTTTTTGATATTTTTAGAGGAATTAGTAAATGGAATTGAAATGTTTCTGCTCATTAATATATAGAACGGAGGATCGAAAGTATTAATAGTTCTCAACAAGAGCTTATAGATCCTTATAAAGTGACATGTCAAAAGATGCTGAGTACCCCAGAATCTTATTCATAACAGTCTTCATATAGTCAGCCTGCAACGTACACTCTCTTCTTTACCAGTTTTTTTGTGTGAAAATATACTGAATAAGCGAACCTTCGCTGGTTTAACAACTGTCGTTGTGGAATATGATGAGATCTCTTGTCGTTATTAGTTTGTTTGCATTTGAACAACTTGCGAGCCAAGCCACTGCAAACAATGATTACGGGTCAGGCAAGATGACAATAGTACACACAATTTCGCATCTACGTGTTACCAAAATGGCGGAATAAAATTAAAAAAACTATTTTAATGCAGGCCAAGGCACGTTTGTTAAACAATGGCAACGGTAAACTTCATTAGAAACCGGCAAAAGGACAGCCCAAAGAGGACACAGCTTAATCATATAACCACTTTCACGCACACACATACACCCTTATTAGCGGATGATTTCAACGATGAACCAAATAACAACTTTTAAAAAATCCAAAGGCAAAGGAAACACAAACGAATACAGTCCGACTAGTACACAAACTAATGAATGGATGAACGAACTAACTCAGTGGCAATTACAGCCGCTGCAGCTAAAATTAACGAATGTTTGGCTATGATTCCGCTTGTTTTTGGCAATAAGAACTGTTAACTCTGTTTATCTTCTGGTTTGTTTGTTTGTTTGTATATACTATTTTCTTTTTCATCTGTTCGCTTGTATCATTGTTTGCGAGTATATCTGGAGCAAAAAAAACTGTTTTGTTAAACTGGTTCATGTAACATTTTTTATAAATTTTAATTACAACTAAATTGCTAAATATAAGCATTATTCTACTTACATTCGCTTGTGTTATTACACGTAGTTCAGTAAAATATATTAAATCGTTCTTTACAATATCGAAAACGTAAGTGCCCTGAACTATGATTATAAGTCAAACCAGTACACCTCTCATATATTATGGTTAAGTTTAATTGAGCCTTAAAAAAAATATATAAATATATATATATATATATATATATATATATAAATTATTCAATCAAAGTTGAAACTAGAATGTTTTATAGTTTGTGTTATTATTGCTGTACAGCAACAATTGCAACAGCTTTTTTCCCAATCCACGAAAGTTCCGAAATCCACTTTTCGGTATGTAATTCAGTTCTCTCAATCTTAGGAACAAGAACAAGTTGCAGCTGCTAAAGCTGGTGAATACGGTGGGCAAGGTGTTATTTTTGGGATCCATGGCAAGGGGTGGTATGAGAATTGAGGTCTCATACCACCCCTCGGTTTTTTAAAATGAAGTAAGACATACTTCACTTCATCTGTCGCACTCACTTTTTATACCACTTCCATCCAGGTTAACCAGAACGCATAAAAATTTATTGGGAACGGTTGGATAACACGAAATGTTTTGAGTAGAAGTTGTAATAAAATTTTTGAATAGTTGTATTTTGTTGCTAAAAAATACATTTTCTTTAAGCGCCGAATTTCTAAATGTACTTCCTATTTTGGATTGTTTTAAAGTTATTCGACCAACAATTCTTTAAGTTTTTTTATATGCAAAGGAAATTTTTCTTTTCTGACATTTAATTATTTTTCAATTCGAACTATCCGTTGCATATGCAACTACAATATTCCAAAACCCAACCTTCACTATCCTTTGTACTTAAGCCATTAGTGCATGAAGTTCCCCAGGCACTTTTACACAATAGTTTTGATATACTCATATGTTATTAAAAACAACTGTTTAAGAAATTTTCAGAACTTTTATTGAAGGAAAGGAGTCCCTTATAAGGGACACTATGCAGTACAATCACTTGCAGTGTGGAGTTTTGTAAAACATTATTTTAGTTGAAGTCCTTTGTTGCATTTTACACATCTTTTATACGTTTTGTAGTAGTCTATCATGTGAATCTTACCGTCATACCGCGTCTCAGCATTGGAAGTTAACAATCCGGAACCTTTGACAGAAGGCGCACCATACGTTTCCAGGTAATAAGTGGCTACATATCGACGGAACTGCAACACATTTGCGCAATCTGGATCATTTGGATGCAGCTTTCGTATAAGTAGCCAACCATTCACGACCGAAGCGCCCAATAGATACGCGAAAATTGGCCACTACCACTTACGTTGTCCTATTCTCGATCGATGAACAGCAATTAACTGGTCCAATTTCTCCACACCACCCATGCCTTGACTGGATAGCAGGAATAATTTTGATTGGGCTATTTACATGGCGTAACGCATGCATGTTCCAATTTCATTATTGTCAAAATTAGTTCCTAAGGTGACAACGTTGTTGTCTTTCCATCGCACTACGATAATATTTCCATTATCAGAAAAACTATAGTCTGTAGATATTACTTGTTCTTTTTTCATTTCTGAAACGGGGTGGAGTGCGCATTTTTCGGTTCGACCATTTCTTATTATTGAAGTTGGAGTTTTTTCCATTTTAGCTTCGATGCTAAGAGATATAACTTCTCGCTCAGTTTCAATTACGTATGTTGTATTTTTTTGCTCCAAGGAATCTTAGATCCAAGTTGGAGTCTAGCATATTTTGCAAGTGGCTCCTCATAGCCTTCACCTCCAATCATTTTCACTATCATCTCGTTGCACTTCGCACTCTGCATACCTTCATATTCATCATCAGTCGCATCCGGATCATGGCCTGTTTCATTTCCATCCAAAGGAGGTATTGCAAATATATCGATATTTTGAAAGTTGTCGTCTTTTTTTTCTAACTGCTGCCATATTTCAGCAACTGTAAGTCTGTATTATAACAGCGATATAAATTACCCTTAAAAGGGACATAAATAAAAAGCGCCAACTGTTTATATTTTTAAAATAATTTATATATTAAAACTTTAACAAGCCAATAACTTAATCACATTTTAATAAATACACCAAAAAAATATATATCAAAAAAAGCAACAAGTCGTAATTTTTCAATACCCTCCACGTGTGTTTCAAATTATATTATTCCCATTATTAATTTTATAAACAATGTAAATCATACGTCACATTACACTCATATAAACTTATGTTCTTATCTTCTCATAATGTGTTAGTATTTTTACACGCTTTCGAAGCACGTCAAAATAGTGTTTAAAATAATTTAAAAAAAAGCACGGTTTTTAAGAAAATCTAACCTTAATAAACAAAATCTAAAAACTTAATAAAAAAAAGTTTCAAAATAATTTAAAAAAAAATTTATAAAAAGAAATCTGGGTGCCTTGTGTGCCATTTTTCGTATATCGAGCGCCGGACGCTTGTGTAAAATCATACTTGTATTTTTGTTCATTAAAGCTTTTTTCAAAATTTTTAGCTCGATTTTCTTTAAAAGCATGGCTGCGTAGCCAGTGAAAGTTTACAATTCATCTTATATAGCGAACAGCCATCGTACACGTTGATATGCTTTTGTCTACAAAACCCTGCCTTACACTTTTATTTTTATTTTTGTTACTATAAAGAACATTTTAGCAAATAAAACACACACTAAGAAATTTGTTAACCGGAAATAATAACTGAATAAATCAATAATTATGTCGTTCAAATGATTTATGTATATTGCGAAATCGGTGTAACAATAAAATATATGTATAGAAAACACAAAATTCTACTACTCCCATACATTTCCATACTTAAATATCCTGACTTCAATTTAAATTGTTGTTAATTTCTGAACAATATATTCAATTACTTTATATTGAGGTACAATTTGCTGCAGTTTTTTGCAATTAAAATACATGTCAAGCCAAAAATAAACACAAACAACAAGTAAATGCAACCACATCGAAAGAGGCTAAAATACTTTTAAAGTTCAATTACTTTTTTTTATGACTCACAAGCATGATTGAACATTTTTAGCATTCTTATTAACGTGCACCCGTTTTATCTCTTTCTTTCGGACGATTACTTCAGCATGAACAAGTTGAACATGAAAACTATACAAACATTAAAACTCAATTTATGAACTTGCGGAATATCGTAAAAAGAATAATACAACTAAGAAAAAAAAAAAATATATATATATATACATATATATATATATATATATATATATATATATATATATAAATACTAAAGAAACATTTTAGCATGTCTCCTACTCGACCCAAGGCACGATAAAACGCGACACATTAAAATTGCGTGTCACTGCTCGTTAATAACGCGCGACAACGCAGCTAACAATCAGTGTAATATAACCACAGCGGAGAAAGCCTAAGTAAATTATTAGAGTACAAGTTTGGCTAAAATAAAAGGCGGAAAGCCCTAAAAACAAAAAGTATATGAAATTAAATAAACGAATTAAAAAAATGTCTGCCAGTCTATGTACAGGGTTCTGCTGTATAGTTTCAAGGTATTCTAGCATAGATAATTTACATTGAATTAATCTAAATATAAGATACAAATAGCAAAAATGATAATAACAATATCAATAATAAAGATAATAATAATAACAATAATAATAATAATAATAATAATAATAATAATAATAATAATAATAATAATAATAACAATAAAAATAATAATAACAATAAAATGACACAGTTTCTGTCAGTGCATGGTTACTTCCTCAAATATTTTTACCGTATGGGCAAGACAGAGAACCCTTTCTGTATGCAGTGCACAGCAGGAAATGATGACGTTGAACACACGTTTTTTGACTGCAACATGTGGCAGGCGAGCAGATCCGTGAACTTACTCCTGACAAAGTTGTTGGCAAAATGCTTGAAGGAGGTAATAAATGGATTGCAGTAGGGAACTACGTTTAATCCATTTTTCGGAGGAAGAAAAGGGGCACTGGCCAATTTTTAGCAGAAAGGGTCCACTCTTTCAGTTCCTCTTCATAACCATTTAGAAAATCCACAATGGTTGGATAGTGGAAACACCACTCGACGCAGCTGGTGACGGCCTCTGTAAGTGCGAAGGCATTTTAAACCCTCCTCACACGCCAAAAAAGGAATACTGGGATAAGTAATGAAGATAAATTTCCTATTAGTTCCACATGTTGATAGTTCTATTCATACCCGATAATAAATACATACCAAAGAAGTTGATAATATCCGGAACTTTTTAGCCGGATGTAGTGAAACGCCGGATGTTTTCTAATTACTTTTACAACACGTTGTCAATAAAAGTAGTTCTCTTGATTGTCGCATTTTCAGTGAATGAAAAGTCGGCTTTTGATGCAAATTATATATGATATATATGAGAATACTATTATTTAAACAACATCCTCTGTATGTGCTCAACTCTTCAAATCAACTGTCAATGGGAGTTCTTCTTTCTTCAAAGAAGTGGTAATTAAGAAATTTAATCCTTCTGCAGAATCGTTCATATTATATAACTTGTATGTAACTTTTTCATTTGCGAAATATTTGTTTCCACTAACTCCACATGTCGTTTTGGCGATTCGGAGCACTTCTTGTCAAATGGTTAGCGGAATTTTTTGTAATATTTTCCTTTTTGGACACTCAAAATTACCACTTTTTTCCTGGTGAAAACACCACCATTTTCAAAGATCGTTTAGAATGAGAGAAAAGCAACAAAAATGTGGGGGAATTTTTGTTTTCCTGCTGTTCTACTGATTTTCATATTATAAATTATATCTCGACAACGATTGAAAAGAGAAAATCGTTTTTGCTGTTTGGCTCTGATGTACAAAAAAAGAACAAGTGTTTTAAATTTGATATAGATAACTTAAAAAAGGCAATTGCTTGTCCACAAAGTCTTTGACTCTGTCAAAGATTTTTTGATGTATTTGTGATTGTTTTACCTATGATATTAAATTTAAGGTTAGAGTAGCTGGTCATACTCCAATAGATATATACGACACTTATGCACACAAGCTTACCACAGTTGCATGTCACGACAGGTGGTTATATGCATAACCCTCAAACTTCAAGAATGAACGATTGTCATAGTTTGCACAGAGGATTGTTTAGTGATCAGAAATATTTTGCGATCTGAACGACGGGAATGATGTCTAGCAAGTGCTATATTTAATTATTTTTGTGTCCGGGTACACTTAATGGATCTTTTTTACCACAGGTCTCTAAATTAGCTCATACTCTATGGCTTCCCAAACTAAGCAGGAGCTCAGAATGAAGGATCAGAATACAGCTACACTTTCATTTTTGCTCAATAATCAACTTTCCCTCACAATTAAAATATGTATTAACTTTCTTAGCGAAAACCCCTTAAGGTGTTTGAATGTTGGAAAAGCAAGAGCCAAAATAAAGTGCTGCTTTAAGCAAAAACTTTCTAACTGTAATTGCCGCCATTAGGAAAACTCATACATACTGCATACATACACTTACTCACACATACAAACACCTTCGCCTTCTCTCACAAATATATTTATATATCTATTTTAAACAAAAATATATTTAAAAGCCTGCCTACCTTATTGTCTCAATGTTTAACTTGCTGCTAGCGACTATTCGGTACTTCTCTTGCTGTCATTTGAAATGCCTCATGACAACAAGCATGCGTGGCAGGTGCGGTAGTTCGAATTGTGCAAAAGAAATATGACGCTCATTTCAAGAAAATTAAATATTTGAATACTTTTTCACTCGCAGATATATGGTTTTTTTTAGGTATTTTGTAAAACTTTATTCCGTAAGGCATTTATAATTTGTTTATATATTGGACGAGAGTTAAGCAATCATTAAATAAAGCATTGATGCGTTTATGATTATCAGAAATTATAAGAATGTATGCTAAGATAAGGATGATTATTCAGGCTTAGTCTCAAATTCGCTAGTATGATATTATTATAAATATTCTAAACATTCAATTTTAAAAAAATTTTATGTCATACAAATTAAAACTAATTTGCAAATTCACGAGCTTGAACTTGAGCCAGAATAAGAGTTTTTGTTTTAGTATTTAGTTAATAATTTTCTTGAAAAACAGGGAGAAGTAGACTAAAACATCTGCACTGAACTTCTTTTGGGAAGATGGTGTTAGTCATTCATCACTGTGTCAGACGACAATGGAAGTGTGGAGGAGGAGCTTTCTTTGAAATCAAAGCCATCTGAAGGAAAGGTTATGTTCTCTCTTAATTGGGCCCGTGTGATTGTATTGACGATGTGTATATTGACGATAGCTTAACGTTAACAAATATAATTACAAAAAACTATTCGTTGGTAACTGAAAAGTCTTTAAAACCGTCTGACTCTTCAGCATTTCAGATGATCCCACTTACGGAAGCCGACAAAGTTCGTAAGTATGTGTTGTGAGGGTGTTTAATGTTTTTATCCTATAGGATTCTTAAATTATTAAAGAGCCTTAGAATCGATAGTCGGCTCTATATGATGGCAAAGTCAATTGCCGAACTGAGAAATAAAATGCTTCTGTTTTAGAGTCAAGATTATTTCTAAATTTTATTAATAAAACCTTCAGCTTATATTTTATTCTTATTCTATATATATTACAATAACAATTCTTATTTCTATTTCTTATTTCAATATCAATCGCAATATCATATTGATTACTACTAACCCAATTTGCTTATTTTGCACAATTGCAAATTCGGTCAGTGAACTTGTTTCATAAATGTAACCTAATTTTTATTTTGTGTTTATGTCAGTTTGTTTTCTTTATAGTTTTTTTTGTTTGATCTAATTTTTGTATTTCCGTGTGGTGTCATATTTATGATTATATTATGAATGTGCTACAATGTGTATGAATGTACTACAATGTGTATGATTACATTATTACTGTACTACACCCCTACCGTTTAAAGAAAAAAAATTTTTATTTGGTAAAAAAAATTTTTTTTTGTCTTAAGTATTAAATTACAATAGTGGTATATAAAATTTAATTACAAAAAATTCTTCATTGACAATATAAAATTACATAATTAAAATAATTGTATTCTATTCTTGTGTACGGTCAGTGGCTTATTATTTTTCAAAATTGTGATATTTACATTTTCTGTGTTTATTACTTCAAAAGGACCGATATACTGATTTTCGCTCTTCTTGGCGTTTTCTTTTCTTAAAAATACCTTATCTCCTATTTTTACATTAATATTATTTGTATTCTTATCTTTAATATATTTTTATTTTATTTTGCCTTCTAATAAGTTTTTATTTGCCATATTATGTGCATGTTTTAATTTAATTTTTAGTTCTGTTAAATAATCTTCATAATTGTAAAATATTTCATTTGACACTGGATCATTTGGCATAGTCGCTAATCTTCCATATACCAATTCAAATGGAGAAAAACCTGTGGCTGAGTGTGGCGTTGTGTTATACGCGAATGTATAGTATGGAATCCATTCATTCCAATTGTATTGTTCCGTGAAGGAACGCATGTATTCATTTAATACTCTATGATTTCTCTCAATGCCACCTAGAGTCTCATGGTGATATGCTGTTGACGTCACATGATTAATTTTCATAAATGTACATATTCTCTCAAATAACTCGCTTACGAATTCAGTTCCTCTGTCCGTTTTAATTGTATTGAAACATCCATATTTTAATATAAACCATTCTACGAATACCTTCCCTATCTCTGATGCTTCTTTAGTTTCCATTGGGAATGCTTCAATGTATTTCGTTAGTTCACATTGCGCTGTTAATATATATCTATACCCGTTTGACACTCTTAATGGACCTACTGTGTCTAATTGTATACTCTGAAATGGTTTTGTAGGTGTATTAGTAATCTGAATTGGTGCCCTCGTATGTTTAATAATTTTGTTCTTTTTACAACTTTCGCAATGACTGATAAAATCCTTAACCATTTTGTACATGTTTTTCCATATGTACTTTTGTCTTATCCTAATGACAGTTCTACGTACTCCCGCATGTCCGCCATGTGGGGTTTTATGATAATCTTTTATAATTTCCTCTTGCCTTACCTTTTCCAGTATTTTATCTGGTTGTTTAAACAATATAATTTCTATAGGTCTCTGCCTATTTTTATTTTTATTTTGCATGCTATTATATATTCTAATTAATTCCTTTTCATTCACATATTCAAATATTCTATCATCCTTCGCTAGCGTTACTGTAAAATTTTGATTATCCCGTAAAATCTTAGTCAACTTCTGCAAGACTGAACCTAAATTCGAGTATGCATTTTCATTGCCAGATATTATTACGCGATTTTTCAAAACTTCAATTTTTGGCATGCTTCTTTTCGTTTTATCTATAACGAATTTTAATCTTGGGTATCCTTTCACTTGTGAAAACGAGATACCATTCCACATATAAATTTTCTCTTCCTTACACTTTTCTTCTTTCTCAGTTTCATTACTGTCTGGATTAAGGCTGGTTATACGATCGTCCTTTGACTTTTTTTTTAATTCCTCAGTAATTTTCCTAAATATAATTATTTATAGATCTTGGCATCATCTCCTTCAAATCATTGGAATCTATTTTAATTCTTGACAATGCATCGGCATTAGTGTTTATCTTTCCCTGCTTGTATATGATCTCGAAATCGTAATCCATGAGATCCAATCTTATTCTTGTTAGTCTTGATGAAGGGTTTTTATGTGTAAATAAATATACTAGTGGTCTGTGGTCAGAAACCACCTTAAATTTTCTGCCGTACAGGTATGGTCGGAAGTGGATAATTCCCCAATGAATGGCTAACAATTCTTTTTCTATAACGGGTTTATTAATTTCATATTTATTAAGACAACGGCTTGCGTATGAGATTGGCAAATCATTATTTATTTCACCCTGTGAAAGTGTTGCTCCTAATGCGTAATCTGATGCGTCAGTAGTGAGTATAAATTCCTTCTCAAAATCTGGGTATTGTAATATTGGTGGATTTGAAACTATGGACCTCAACATATCAAAAGATTTCTGACAATTTTCTGACCAAACGAATTGCTGGTTTTTCTTTAATAGCTCATTGAGTGGCCTGGGCAAAGTCCTTTACAAAACGTCTATAATAATTGCAGAAAGCTACGAATCGTCTTGTGTCATCTGCATTTTGCGGAACAGGGTATGTCCGAAGTGCTACACTTTTATTCGGGTCTGTCATTATTCCCTTATCTGTAATAAGATGTCCCAAATATACTACTTCTGGTTTCAAGAAATTACATTTATTCGGATTCAATTTAAGATTATGGTTTCTTAACCTCTGAAATACCTTTGTCAAATTATCATTGTGGTGTTGCAATGAACATCCAAAAACAATTATATCGTCTACATATATAAATGCATGGGAGTCTAATCCCGTTAATACTATTGTCAACATTCTTTGGAAACTATTTGATGATATTTTGAGACCAAATGGTAGTCTCTTAAATTAATAGTGTCCATTACTTGTAGAAAATGCTGTAAGTGGTCTTGACGTCGGTTCTAGTTCTATCTGATGGAATGAACTTGTCATATCCAGCGTCGAAAAATATTTCGCCCTTCCTATTCTGTCCAATACGTCATCCATCTGAGGTAACGGGAATTTATCATTTACTAATTTTTTGTTCAACTGGCGATAGTCAACAGCCAGTCTCCATTTCTTTTCATCGCCGTCGCTTTTCTTCGGAACCAAAAGCAACGCGGAATTGTAAGGGCTAACGGATGGTTCGACTAAATTTTCCTCTATTAACTTATGGACCTGTGTTTTGATTTCTTCCTGTTGTGATTGTGGTAGTCTATAATTTCTAGTATAAACAGGTGTATCGTCCACAGTCTGTAGTCTTTGCTTATAAAAATTGTTCGCTGTCAAATGATCTCCTTCCAAATAAAAAATTTCCTGGAATTCTCTACATATTTTTTCTATAGTCTCTCTTGCCGTGGCATCTATCGCATCTATATTCAGCAATTTTCTCAATTTCTCCCATCGAGCTTGTTGTCCGTCATACATACTCCTTCTCGAGCCATATTTCCTCTGGTGAAGAATGTTGTAGTCTGAGAAAGGCTTTATCTGCAAATCTAATTGCGATATCACATTATCTCTGTTCTAGGTGGTATCGCGAACCTACTGATGTCTGCTCTCAGTGGCAAAACGTATTCAGTTTCACCCACAACGATTGTTAATGTGTATGTCTCATAATCTATCTTCGCAAAATATTTAGTAAAAAAATCTCTACCCAATATACCGTCTGTTGCTATCGGGAATTCTGTATTTACCACCTGATATTCGTGGCTTATCATATCCTCCGGAAACATCAGTTTCAAATTCGAAGTACCCATTGTTTGTATCGTCTTGTTTTCAATACCCTTAAGTCTGCACGCATTATGTTCTTTAATTATCTTGCTTCCTATGAAGCCTTCTTTACAAATGGATATATCTGCACCCGTATCTATCAAAAATTTTATAAAGTGTCCTTCATCAGTTTTAAGTGTAACGAAATGTGGTGCGTCCGTGTATGAATTGTAAGTTTTTAATGCATATTCTCTTAAAAGTCTTGCTTCCCCTACATCTCTGTTTAAATTTACTCTTGAGGATTGCAGGGGTCCGCCTCGTTTCCCTGCTCTTGAGCAACATAAATTCTTCTCGGATTCCTATTTCTGTAATTACTACCTTTCTGTCCATTATTGCCGTAATTATTATTTCTTGGGTGGCCGGCGCCATGGAAATTGCCTCTTTTTGAGTTGTTAAAATTTCCATAATGATTCTTAGGGGTTTCATTATTATTACCTCTGTTACTGTAAACATTGACGTTATTATTATGAAAGTTTCTGTTATGAGAAAATCTCTTGTTTCTATTGAATTGCATAATTGAATGTGATGGTGTAACCACCTCTGAAGCTATCTAAATTGCTTCATTTAAGCTCTTGGGTCTAGCTGCCAAGACAGTAGCTCTATGTGGTTCATTCAAACCATTTTTAAAGGTACTAAGTGCTACCTGATCATTCATTTTAATGATTGTTTCCCTACTTTGGGAACCCAGTTCTGTAATTTGTAGCTCATTCAGGCAAGCTATGAGTGATTCTATTTTATTAGCGAACTGCGTTACTGAATTATTTCCTTGTGTTTGTTTAGCTAAATCAGTATGTACCGAAGATAGTGTCTTTCTTGGTGAGAATACCTTCCTAAGAGTGGCTTTGAATGTTTCGAGAGAATTCGGTGTTTCTTCTGAAATCAATTTGTTTCTTACTTTATCTGTTAACTTAGTTGCCAGTACAAACTTAACTAACTTACTAACCTCTTCATTATCTTTAAGTGTATTAGCATAGAAATCTATTATACCTATGAAATTACTCATTTGTCCTAGGTCACCATTGAATTCTGATATTATTTTGGACGCGTCAAGTATGCCAAACGATGCCATTTCTGTAATGTCTCTGTTTTTAAATATTTTAAAATTTGTTCTTCAATTTCATTAATGTCCTTTATAGGATAACCTTCATTCTTTAATGCAATAGATTTTAACTCCTCAACTGTGCTTAAAGTATTTACTATATAATTTTCTGTATAGTTTCTGTTAGGACTTTTCTTTAAATTCTTATATATACTTATCAATCTATCCATTTATTACACATTTTCTATTCTGTTTATAAATTTGATTGCTTTCTTTCTCATATATTCTTTATAATATTCATGTATTTTTCCTAGTACCAAAAATGTCAAAAGTATCAATATTATTTGTTGCAAATGATCCTGAGTCACTGTAAGTACGCCCCTATTGTTTTCATTTACAATGATGGCCTCCTTTGAAAACCATCCACCCATATTTGGATTATTATTATTATTCTATTCTTTATATCATATATTTTATTACTACATATATATTTATATATTTTTTTTTATACATGTGTTACATTAATTCGAAAATTTTCATTACGTATTTCTTATTGTACGGATCTCTTTTAAAAGCCTGGTTTTCTCAGCTTTGTTGCCGGTCAGATGAAACTTCCTGTATGTTTCGGAAATTAGTTTTCGCTTCTTCACCGCTTTACCGCCTCTTTTCTTTCTTTTTTCTTTTTCCTTCTTGGGAATTTCGGGACTATGTACTTGTGCCTTGGATTTCTGTAGGCGTTTAAGATATTCCTGGATGGGTATCTTCTTTTTGCTGGGACTGTATTCGGGGATTTCTAAAACGGGAACCACAGGCTGAGGCACGTAGTCCAACAACTGCTCCCACTTTTTGAAAAGCCGATCGATTTCGTCTTTTGTGGTTTCTGTCTTATCCATGCAAACAAATTTTGATTTTCTCAAACAGGATTTAAAGTATTTGGCAGGACATCTAGCTAATTTATTTTGTTTTAAGGGATAACTAGCTAATTTATTTAGTTTGGCAGGCTCGCCATGTAAGTATGTGTTGTGAGGGGTGTTTAATGTTTTTATCCTATAGGATTCTTATATTATTAAAGAGCCTTAGAATCGATAGTCGGCTCTATATGATGGCAAAGTCAATTGAAGAACTGAGAAATAAAATGCTTCTGTTTTAGAGTCAAGATTATTTCTAAATTTTATTAATAAAACCGTCAGCTTATATACTATTCTTATTCTATATATATTACAATAACAATTCTTATTTCTATTTCTTATTTCAATATCAATCGCAATATCATATTGATTACTACTAACCCAATTTGCTTATTTTGCACAATTGCAAATTCGGTCAGTGAACTTGTTTCATAAATGTAACCTAATTTTTATTTTGTGTTTATGTCAGTTTGTTTTCTTTATAGTTTTTTTTGTTTGATCTAATTTTTGTATTTCCGTGTGGTGTCATATTTATGATTATATTATGATTGTGCTACAATGTGTATGAATGTACTACAAGTTGATCAAAATTTATCTTTTTTAAAAAATTCAACAAAAAATACAACGTAAACTTAATAAAAATATATTTAATATTTATCACCATGTCTTTCTGAGATTTTAACTAAGTTAGAACAATTAGCCTATATAAATATTAATATAGCAAAATAAAAATGTTCAATAAAAATAAAATCACATACAATTTAAGCTTTGGCTTGAGCTACCAATGAGTACCAATAAGTATAAAATTCAAACCATAAAAGTTTGACTTAATGTATAATGGAACAAAAAATTCAGAAAAATGGGACATGAAGAAAATAATCATATGGTAACACAGGTATCATAACACACAAGTGTTAACATCAGGTTGACACAGTTCTCGGATTGTTTTTCACAATAAAATTTGTGTAAATAGAAAACTGTTATCACATTCAACTAAGCCACCTAAACAGTGGTGATAAACACAATATACACATGAGCACTGAAGATGAAAGTGTAGCGGCTTTCGAAAACAGCTGTTCTGCTCTGCTGTGTAAGTTGAATAAAACTGATGTTGACTTCCTTTGTGCCTAGGAATATTTATCATCATGTCTTTCTAAGATTTTAACTAAGTTAGAACAATTAGCCTATATAAATATTAATATAGCAAAATAAAAATGTTCAATAAAAATAAAATCACATTAATAAAAAGTGTTTTACCATGGATTTGAAATAGTTCTGGCACGCTATTTCGTAATTAAATGAAAACAATTTGAAAATGTTAGTGTTAACCCACTCAAGAAGTGGCAACAAATAAAATACACATGAGTAGTCTGAAATTGTTCTCAATTGTAACTTAGAAAACTAAACTAAGTTTTAAGTCAGCGGTTGCTATTTGGTGGCGAAAATGAAAATTACACATTTTAAAAAGAAAAATACTGATGTTTATAATTTGAAAATAAATTTATTGTTTTAAGTTTTTCAATGAATTAACAATTTTAACCCGTTACTATTTCTGTATATACAAAAATTAAATAGTACTCGATATGGAATAATGATTTAAACAGATTAAATTTAGTTTTTTTTAGAAAGGTTATGATGATCTTCCCAAATAAGTCGTTCAATGGAAAAAACTCTAGAACGAACAGTAGTTTCAATATTTTTGATACATTCGAAAGCATTCGTACTATTGTACAAGTCGGCATATTCTCTAAGAATTTTCTCTACTCTGGCAGCGGATTTGTTTTTAAAGTCTTCTACATTTATTTTGAAATTTTTGTGCTGAAAGTTACAAAAGTAAAGTTAGAAAAAGCATTGACATCGAATCATATAAAACAATAAAAAATACTTACAGGAAAGTACATGCACGGTAAGTATTTCTCATAGTTATATACTAGTTCCCGACATTTGTCGTTCTGTAGAGTAAAATTCCACATGTTGTACATGTAACCCCTTGCCTCTTCTGGGATTGCATATGCGTATAGTCTTGTACAATTCAACAAATCAGACTCCACTTTGTCTAATTTTGGCATTGATGATTTATACTTATAAAAATAATCAAAATATAAACCGTCCAAATTATTTAATGAACTAGTTAAAAATTGTGATAGATTTTGTCTTCTTTTTATCATTTCGACTGCTATTTTGTACACATTTTGTAACGCTGGAAATGCTACTTCATCAAAAGGTTTCATTGATGAATCATACATATCGTCAAAATATTTCTTCAAATAGTCTCTGTGTTCGATATATTCGCTTTTTTCTATATAACTGGCGAGTCTGTTAAACTCCTGAAAGAAATATTAATTAATATTGCAAATGAAATATAATGATACACGACATTTAACAGAGTTTGAGAAACATATTTTTCATGACTTCTCAAAATATCTAATAATAATACGTTTTACAAAATATGAAAAAAGCTATAACGAATGGAGGAACTGAAGTTCTGTGAAGTTATTTCCCAAGAACGAGTATTACACTCATGAAAATCTGGCAAATTATTTTGACACATTGTAGCGAGCCATCCATCCCACATTATCCGTCGATTTAATGCCATCAATACTGCGTACCAGGTCTGGGTCGAACTCCTTCATTCGTTTATTTTAGATAAGTATCTAGGATAAAACTATTTGAATTAAAGAAATAAAAAAGCAAAAAATAAAAAAATTAAATATAATGGATGGGATCTGTTCTAACATTCTACCAAGACGCCTAAAATATGGAATGAACGAATAGACATGATGTGAAAATGTAACGACTCTGGGAGAAATAGATTTTAGAACTTATGTTGCTTAATCGGATTTTATAAGGACCCTTATAAGGAATCCTTATTTTCAGAGTCGAATCACAGTTGAAAGGATATTTTTCTTACCGTTTTTCAAAAGCGGTAGAAACACTGACTCTTTATTCTCACAACTGCTCTCTTTATATGTATTATTCCATGTTGGTTTTATCTCGTATTTTCTACCCAAAACTGAAATAAAATAAAGTTATTTAGCTAAACGGAATAACATTCTTATCAATTTACACTTATTTCAGTTCTTTACAATGTTTTGACGTGTTACTTGTTTGGCTCGTGTCTCTATTTGATCAGCAGTTTTATTATTTGTGCTGTTTATATGTTCTTAATTACGTATAAACTCAAATTGATATGAATTTATGTTAATTTATGAAAATTTAGTTCTCTTTGGATACACCGACTATAAAAATGTGAACAGAAAATGTCAGTGACGAGATAAAATCAAGGATGGATAAAATCTAGTTTCTTTAGATTTTTTTACATGTCAAGAAAATATATCAGGAGCAGCATATAAATAAGTCATGACATAAATGTTGTTGTAACTCTCTGTGAGAATGCGCTTATTTTGAATTATTTCAAACATGTCAATGACGTGATATGTTTCAGAAGATCCTGCTAATTCACTCCAGCAGACTACAAAGATTTTTCTAGCTAAGCCCAGCAAGTTGCAATTATAAATTTTACCAAATAAAACTGATATATGTTAACCAAAAATTATTTGTGTAGACAGAATTATAAACTTCAAAGTTAAACTTTTTAAGTCCCTACAGTCATCAACTGATTTGGAGTTGCCTCAATGTTGCCTTCTTTTAACATTTGCATACATGCACAGATTCCGTAAAATCGGTCTTATAGTTTCGGTGTATCTGCCATATGGGGAAAAGTCATATTTCCATTAACAACCTATTATAATTGTTATTAGAAAATCGTTAATCCTACTTTACTTCCTTTAACGGCACAATATGAACGCAATACCTGTTGAAAGGTATCCTTTTATCCTCTTGGATTACCTCTTGGAACTTAAAAATTCTTCACATGAACCTCTGCATATACACAAAATGTATGTTAGTATGGATGCCTTTATATTCAGTTTAATAGTATTAAGCTAAGTTTTCGGGATCTCATTTAGACTAGGCTTAGCTAATCTCAAAACAGATTTGTGCCGCCAATACAAAGTTTGTACACAAAATTTTGGTCGAGCATTTGAGTTTTGCTTAAAGTCTTATTCTTTATTGAAATAATAAAAAGAAAAAATTAGCACGAAAATGAATATTAAGATAAATCACATTTAGTTGAAAATATAATAGTATTAGACGACGTTACTCGGAGTTTAAAATTAACTGAAATCTCAAAAACATAAACTCAGAGAAACAAACATTCCAACCTCGTCATCCTAGAAATATAATATTTTTACACGCAGTTCTACCTTAAAACGTGAGTGAAGCACTCAGATTATGATGGTAGGACATGGCATGGAGGTGGAACTAGGAAAATTGGTTGAGGATAATGTTTTTAGGGAATTTTCATTTCAAACTTTTATTTAATCCTCATACGATTTCATTCAAATAACAAAATTCTGTTATCATTTCATATGATTTTTAGCTGTTAAAATGGTTTGACGTCTTTTGTTATCAGTTTTAATTCACTTGTGGCTCAGTTGTATTAGATTGCGTTTAAAATATCATGAATTTTATGGCAGAGCTGTATGATATTTCTTCAAATTTCATCCGAATAAATAATATTTCAGTTGTATTTATCTTGCGTAACATAATACTTTTCTCGTTGAATCAAATAAAATTATTTCTTCTTTTTTAAAACTTGTTGACATGTTATTGTTTCACTTTTAATACACGTGTGGATTATTGGTCTTAGATTTCGTTTGAAAATATAATTAAGTGCCATATAAACGGTATATATGTTATATGGTGTTTCTAGTTATAATTTTAAGATAATTGTGTCTTATATAACATGAGGCTCTTTCAGTTAAACCAATTAAAATTATTCTCTTATCATTTTATATGAGTTTTAGGTGTTTTTTTTTTTAGTTCTGGGGTAAGTTGTTCAGTTTTAAAACATGGATGTTAGTCTCAAATTGCGTCTTAAAATTTCATTAATTTCCATTGTACACGAGTGTATCATTAAATTCCCTCTTCAATGGATGTTCCGCGGTACAAATTTTTTGAGTTTGATATTCATATTGATAC
Organism: Linnaemya vulpina; assembly: GCA_963675445.1. Classification (NCBI taxonomy): domain Eukaryota; kingdom Metazoa; phylum Arthropoda; class Insecta; order Diptera; family Tachinidae; genus Linnaemya; species Linnaemya vulpina. The sequence continues at coordinate 61,544,053 of OY776279.1, forward strand.
TGATATTGATATAAATATTGATATTGAAATATTATGGTGATATGATGTTAGCGGCTTAAGGTACACAGCAAACAGTGTGTTCTTCGGGATGTGTTGGCTGCTCTTCATATCAGCTTCAGCAATTTCTCTTGTTGTACACAGTCAACGAGAAATGAGCTTAGATCTTACATTCAATTTTTTAATAAAAACGTGCTTTAATTTGATAATGAAATGCAACAATCTGGAAGATTTTTGCTTGTTAATTACAATTTTCCGCAAACGACTGATACCAATTTATTTTCCTTAATGGAAATTGAATTCCATCGAATTTTCTCGAATAATATTTGATTCATTGAAACAATTTCTAACAGAAACAAACTGTCTGATATCGTATTTTTGGAGGAGAGAAAAACGCCAATATCCTCCTCTCCAGTAAAGATAATTTTATATTCTAGTCCAGACCAGTAAGCGGTTGTCGCGTGAAGCTTATATTAGACGTAATATAACCATAACGCCATAACCATCTAATACGTAACAACAATTGTCAATTAAACTTTCATATCCACAGAATTCAAGTCCATTTTGATTAGCGTTATGGTTACGATGTTATGGATAAGTCACGTCTAATATAAGGTTTCTATCGGAACTAAGATTCTAACATTAAAAATTTTTCATTTATGCATTAAGTAAGCGAGATACTGAAGGGTTAACTCAAAGCACATAAGTGCTCATTATTGCTTAAGATAAGTTTTTGGTGGACTGCTCCAAAACCATTTCGCTTGCTTTGTGAGCAAATAGAAAATAGCTAGAACTCTTAAGTTCTTCGTCCAGTTTTCATATACTAGTAGTGAAAGACAAGTACCAGTTATTAAAGTATTTCACACTAAAATGTACGAGTATCTTCATACAAGAATTAATTTAATATAAGTTTTTTACATTTGAAGTTTAAAAGTAAAACTGAAAATTATATAGAAAATCTTTAGCTCTAATCGTTATACCTGCAAATTCGTGCCGATGTAGGCCGCAAAGTTATCGGAATGCGGATAACTGTGCTGTTCATTGCTATTTTCGGCCTTAAAAGTCTAATATGAGTTTTATAAAACCTTATGTCATTTGAATGAATATTGATATTGTCTTTCTAAATCCAGGCGCATGGTAGTGTGCCAGGCCAATTCACACGAGTTGCGACTTTCATTTAATGCATCTTAATTGAGTTTTATTTAGTATGTCGAAAAATATTTACAATCCATGTTTGTGAAGATGTTTCTTTGCCATATTCCAAGATAGTTAATGCTTTTATTTTGTGTTGCTGGATCGAATAATGCGGTGGGTAGAACAAAATAATATTTCGTCATAATGTTGTTTATTTCATTAGAATTTAGAATAACTTAACTTTCGTATTTGATAAAAAAGTATGAGGATTTTTTAAATGTACAGAATAGTTGCTAGCAGATTAAAATTAATTCACTTGTTTTTCTCAAAGTGAGTAAATATTTTGCTATGAAGCAGTTTTACAGCACAGAATTGCTATCTATTCTGTGAAAAGATATTAGATAAACCGAACATTATGTATATCACAAACTTTATATGTTAATAAAACGCACTGATAAACAAGTCTGATAATATCTTTTGAAGAGACTAGCAGTTTCAGAAAAATGAAACCAACAGTTGGATTCCTTTTGGCTGTTACTCGTTAATAACTGTGTTTTTTCTGAATTCATAATAGCTCACGCTGGCGGAATGCCACCCAGGAGGCAACTTAGAGTTACTCCTGAACAGCGCGCTAAAGCGGTGCAAGAATTTTCCAATGCTTTCTGAAAAAGTTGTATGCCGGGGAGACTTTTATTATATATAGTGTACATGTGGACTTTTCTTTGTAAACTATTAACTATTCTGAAGTTTATTCAAGTTTCCTCTTGTATAGTTTTTCTTTTATGAAATATTTGTATAATAATAATTATGTGAGAGAAGAACACTTGTCTTTTAGTTCCAAACTCAGTTCGCTAGGAATCAGAGGATATAAAGAAGAGGTAATCGCAAGGAAACTCGCTTTGGAAAATATGTGTTGGTATATAAAATATTGAAAAATTTCCAGTATATTGGCAATATATGCGAAACGGTTGGCCGTAAAGGCCATTTCTGTAAGCTTCCGCTAATTTAAAACGGCAAGCTACTGTAAACGAGTTTGTGGTGCTCTTCTATTATTTTAGTCTTCTTTATTTAGTCTATATTTAGTAGTCCTATACCATTAATTGTGGTTGATATAGTTTTTGATTATTATAAAAGACTCGAGAGCACTAAATCGAAATCATTATTTTCGATATTTTTGCCAGGAGATGATTACTTTTGTAACTGAACGGTGAATCCGTTTAATATATAAAAAAAAATTCTTAAACGTGTTGTTTTATTCCTCTTTGGACACCCTCTAAATATTAGTCGGGAACGCTTCCCAGGGACGAAAAAGGCCGAGATCTGCTTAGAACTTAAAGTTTTGCAGAACGGAATAAAACTGATAAATTCACGACTTTGAAAAAATTTCATATTTCCTGGCGGAAGGTTAAAAGAGTCATTGGATTGTGTTCTGGAAAGATTGTGAGTATATGTATATATTTGCTCTTATATGTTTGTTTCATCATAATTATATACAATTAAAAATATCATACGCATTGCTCTCACTATTATCGTCGGTGATTGACGTGTATTTATCTCTGCGTTCTGTAAAAAATTTCTTTTGTGATTATTAAAGTTATTAAAGAATTCTTAAAGACAGTCTATCATCAAACCGGAGGACTTAAAGTCCACGGTCAATGCCTCAGGCTTAAAAATGAGCCGATATAATTTTTGGACTCCGGTACAAGCTTTGAACACCGATGACAATGCTGAAAACATAGACACTCCCGTGCAAATTCCAAGTGTTAACAAATTTATTTCACCTATTAGAGTGCTCTGGCACAGCAGTGAACGGTTTCATAACATATTTAAAAACTCTGGTATTACAGAATATTTTATTAAAAATATATCAATTGGTATTAAAATCTTCTGTGAAAAAAATACATTTAATGTGATTATTACAATATTAAAAGAATATAACTGTCAGTTTTTTATACATGAACCTAAATATGATAAACCATTTAAATTTGTCTTGTACGCCTTCGACAACAAAACTGCTGAAGAAATAAAACAAGAAATGATAAAAAAAATTATAAGTTTAAAGACGTTAAAAAAAGTTATTTCGAAATCGCGTAAGGATTCCAAATTGCAGCTGAATATTCTAACTTAGACCTTATAAGTAGAGATGGGAAGAGGGTAAATACCCAACTGGTAAATACCCGGTCAAATAGGTTAATTGGGTAAAAATGGGTAAATACCCAGGTATTTACCTAAGAGGTGGGTATAAATTATGTTGTAGAAAATTTGGTGAACTAACATTTTGCGATGCATAATTTAGTGTGTTTTATTATAAATTTAATAAAATAGTAAAAAAATTACTTACTGAGCAGAAGAAAAGTAACAACTTAAGAAAATAACTACATTATATAGAACCATTTATTGTTTTAATATTACTTTGAATTAATCGGAATCACTGTCACTGTTGTTATCAGTTTCATTCTGAAAATATCTAAAAGAAGAGTGAGGTGTAGAATGGGTGATGCCAGTGGAAGTGGAAGATGCTTCTTTGAAGGAATTTGCAGAACTCATGATTTCATCATCAGCCGGTAAAACGTGCATATTATATGTACCCTAATAAATTCCCAAAAAAGGTATTACCTGGTATTTACCCGGTATTTACCTACACATCGGGTAAATACCGGGTAGAATCCCATCTCTACTTATAAGGGATTAAAATATATGCTTCAGTGTATGAGGGTCAGTAAATTCAGAACAACCCTTCTTCAAAAAACCAAGAATTTTATAAGCTTTCGGAAGTATTAAAACACCCTACCGAAGTGTATTGATAATTTTTTACATATTGGTAATCAAAAAAAAATATCACAGTCCCTGTCAATGTTGCGAGCAGCGTATTTACAATGTCAGTTTTTATTTATTTTATTTGAACGCCACGTTTATAAATTTTTTATAAGTGTGCAAACGTCGTAACAGTGCGGAACGGTACGGAAACAGCAACGTGAGGCTAAAAAAGCCTTTATAAAATGAAATTTATGATGTATATATCGTTAGCTAACGCAAACGGCTTCAACTAAAGTGGCAGCATCTGCAGGATTTAAAACCACTACTTCGAAAAGATCGCCGTTATTTCTATGGTAGCACACCCTTTGAAAATTTATTTATATATTTTAAATTTACTCTTCTTTATTCCCATTATCGCAACTCTTTAAATGAAATCTTTTTTTATTTAATTTTAATAAATTATTTTAATTTTATTTTATTGTGATGCAATTTTGAAATGAATCTACACATAATATTAAGGTTTATTAAAAATACATACAAAAAGTCCGATCACAGGGGAGATGTGTAAACACGTAGTAATGAAAATTTTTTTTAAGTTGGAACTACTTACCTCTGCTTTTAGTATATTTTTAATGAATCAATTAAAAGTATCAAAACTTCCAACATTGTAAATACATAAGAATTTGCTGGTTTTTTGTTTTATTTAACTTATTTGGTTGGTAAATAGGCACACTGCAATATATATGTACTGCTTTAGAAATTGCAGTAAGCAGTTAATTTGCTGGCTACTGAAAATATTCATTAAACTTTTACTGACAATGAAATTTAATTAGCATTACCAGTACAACTCTAAATTTCAAATTTTGAAATTTTTGTATGACAAAATGTATTGCATGTAGTTATTTGACAGCATGGTTTTCGCACTGTACAGCGCTTGTACAATTATGTTAGTGGAAATTAGTAGGTACTATTGCACACCCATTAGACGCTGTTTATATGCAGCTGTTAAGTTTCTCTGTACTTCTTGTTGTCGGTATGATTACACTAATACTCATACATAGCTCACACCGATTTGATAACGCTTTACAATTGGTTAACGACAACGCACATCTTACTCAATATTTGTGATTGTATTGTGAAAAGATTTTTACCCCCTAGCGTATAGATGTTTACATATCAAAACGTGTACCTATAATTAAATTTATTAATCAAAGTTTTCCTAATAAATAAAAAAAGTCAATTGATCTCATTGTAGAGTTTCATTTTATTAGCGTACCAAAGCATCTAACCAACAAGGCTATTTATATATTTAAAACTTTATTTTATTTTGCAAGAATTCAATTTCTTACAGCTTTTTTTATAATACTGGCGAAAGTCATGCTGATTGACACTATACCATTACTTTAAACAGTTTTTTGCTTCTCCTGTAAAATTGTCAAAATGTTAGATAGGGCCGTTTGCATTTTAGCTAACGATATGTAGACATTTCTGTACATCATGTTCGGTTTTATCTAATACCTTTTCATAGAATAGATAGCAATGACTTTCTTAACTGTCATGAAATTTCCAAAATAATTTTTTCAAACAACTTGTAATTGCGCAAAGTAATCATCTCCTGGCAAATATATTCGTTTTCAAACTTCAATCCGAAATTGCATCAATCACCGCTTATCACCACTACTCTTCATTAGCAGACATTTCTTCCCATAAATTCAAATTGATGAGTTCAGCCCTTTTTTTTAAATATCAACACATATTTTCCAAGCGAGTTGCCGTTTCTTTATATCCTTTGATTCCTAGCGAACTGAATTCGGAACTAAAAAACAAGTGTTCTGCTCTCACATGATTATTATTATATACAAAAATTATTATTTTATAAAAGAAAAACTATACAAGAGGAAACTTAAATAAACTTCAGAATAGTTAATAGTTTACAAAAAAAGTCCGTATGTATACTATTTATAATAAAAGTCTCCCCGGCATACAACTTTTTTAAATTATAAATATTTTAACCTCCATTTCGCTTCTGAATGAGATAAGCATGCTCTTCGATAGCTTTGGCAAACATTTCGACCACTTGACCTTCTTGTCTAGGCGAAATAGTAGGTTGCTTTACCTCCTTGCGGCCACAATTGGCCTTCCGCCAGCGTGTTCTATTATGAATTCAGAAAAAAAACCCAGTTATTAACGAGTGCCGCAACTAATAATTAATAACGCTTTTGATCGTTACGACCAATATTACATCAGTTTTGCTCACGATTGGGAATTTGTTCACTTGTTTTATGTTGCTCTCTGACCGGACTGTTATGTCGCTTAACCTCGTTACGACGAGAATTAGCAGACTTCGGACCAAATGTTCTACTATTGCATCTCTGCGGTTTGGAATCCGTATGTAAACGACTAGTGGATTGACTTCCAACAGCGTGAGCTATTATGAATTTAGAAAAAAACACAGTCATTAACGAGTGCCGCAACTAATAATTGCAAGTATAATCGTGCCTTGTTAACATACTACAGCCAAAAAAAGGTATGGCCAAAAGGAATCCAACTGTTGGTTTCATTTTTCTTAAACTGCTAGTCTCTTCAAAAGATATTATCAGACTTGTTTATCAGTGCGTTTTATTAACATATAAAGTTTGTGATATACATAATGTTCGGTTTATCTAATATCTTTTCACAGAATAGATAGCAATTCTGTGCTGTAAAACTGCTTCATAGCAAAATATTTACTCACTTTGAGAAAAACAAGTGAATTAATTTTAATCTGCTAGCAACTATTCTGTACATTTAAAAAATCCTCATACTTTTTTATCAAATACGAAAGTTAAGTTATTCTAAATTCTAATGAAATAAACAACATTATGATGAAATATTATTTTGTTCTACCCACCGCATTATTCGATCCAGCAACACAAAATAAAAGCATTAACTATCTTGGAATATGGCAAGGAAACATCTTCACAAACATGGATTGTAAATATTTTTCGACATACTAAATAAAACTCAATTAAGATGTATTAAATGAAAGTCGCAACTCGTGTGATTTGGCCTGGCACACTACCATGCGCCTGGATTCAGAAAGACAATATCAATATTCATTCAAATGACATAAGGTTTTATAAAACTCATATTAGACTTTTAAGGCCGAAAATAGCAATGAACAGCACAGTTATCCGCATTCCGATAACTTTGCGGCCTACATCGGCACGAATTTGCAGGTATAACGATTAGAGCTTAAGATTTTCTATATAATTTTCAGTTTTACTTTTAAACTTCAAATGTAAAAAACTTATATTAATTTAATTCTTGTATGAAGATATTCGTACATTTTAGTGTGAAATACTTTAATAACTGGTACTTGTCTTTTACTACTAGTATATGAAAACTGGACGAAGAACTAAAGAGTTCTAGATATTTTCTATTTGCTCACAAAGCAAGCGAAATGGTTTTGGAGCAGTCCACCAAAAACTTATCTTAAGCAATAATGAGCAATATGTGCTTTGAGTTAACCCTTCAGTATCTCGCTTACTTAATGCATAAATGAAAAATTTTTTATGTTAGAATCTTAGTTCCGATAGAAACCTTATATTAGACGTGACTTATCCATAACATCGTAACCATAACGCTAATCAAAATGGACTTGAATTCTGTGGATATGAAAGTTTAATTGACAATTGTTGTTACGTATTTGATGGTTATGGCGTTATGGTTATATTACGCCTAATATAAGCTTCACGCGACAACCGCTTACTGGTCTGGACTAGAATATAAAATTATCTCTACTGGAGAGGAAGATATTGGCGTTTTTCTCTCCTCCAAAAATACGAGATCAGACAGTTTGTTTCTGTTAGAAATTGTTTCAATGAATCAAATATTATTTGAGAAAATTCGATGGAATTCAATTTCCATTAAGGAAAATAAATTGGTATCAGTCGTTTGCGGAAAATTGTAATTAACAAGCAAAAACACTTGCAGATTGTTGCATTTCATTATCAAATTAAAGCACGTTTTTATTAAAAAATTGAATGTAAGATCAAAGCTCATTTCTCGTTGACTGTGTACAACAAGAGAAATTGCTGAAGCTTATATGAAGAGCAGCCAACACATCCCGAAGAACACACTGTTTGCTGTGTACCTTAAGCCGCTGACATCATATCACCATAATATTTCAATATCAATATTTATATCAATATCAGTATCAATATGAATATCAAACTCAAAAAATTTGTACCGCGGAACATCCATTGAAGAAGGAATTTAATGATACACTCGTGTACAATGGAAATTAATTAAATTTTAAGATGCAATTTAAGACTAACGTCCATGTTTTAAAACTGAACAACTTACCACAGAACTAAAAAAATAAACACCTAAAACTCATATAAAATGATTAAGAGAATAATTTTAATTGCTTTAACTGAAAGAGCCTCTAGAAAAACTATGTAATATTTAGACAAACATATATACCGTTTATCTGGAACTTAATTATATTTTCAAACGAAATATAAGACAAATAATCCACACGTGTATTAAAAGTGAAGCAATAACATGTCAACAAGTTTTGAAAAAGAAGAAATAATTTTATTTGATTCAACTAGAAAAATATTAAACGCAATCTAATACAACTGAGCCACAAGTGAATTAAAACTGATAACAAAAGACGTCAAACCATTTTAAACAGCTAAAAATCATATGAAATGATAACAGAATTTTGTTAATTTTGTAAACTAAAAAAGGCTTGCGTTATATTCTTTCCTTTTATATTCAATATCTTTCCTTTTATATTTAATGTCAAAAGGTAGAAATAAAAAATCGTAAAAACTTTATCCTCAAACTATTTTTCTAGTGCCACCTCTGTGCATCACATGACACAATCATTACCTGAGTGCCTTCACTCATGGTTTAAGATAGAACTGCGTGCAAAAACTGTGTATTTCTAGGATGACGGAGGAGATGGTGGAAGTTTTGTTTCTCTGAGGGCCGATTAATTTTAAACTCAGTTTAACGCAATCCGATACTATTATGTTTTCAACTAAATATGATTTGTTTTCGTGATAATTCTTTGTTGTCAGTATTTCAATAAAATTCAACACTTCAAGCAAAACTCAGATACTCCAAAAAAGTTTTGGAAATAGAACTTTTTCACGATATGGCAGATACACCGAAACTCTAAGATCGATTTTTACGGAATCTGTGCATGTATGCATGTGTTACGAGGCGCCTCCAAATCAGTTGATGAGTGTAGAGACTTGTAAATTAAAAGGATATGGATGAGTTTGATCAAAGTGTAATAATTGTTTTAACCTTAAAATCTATAATTCTGTCTACACATAGATAATTTTTTGTTAGAAAAAATGCAGTTTAATTTGATAAAACTGATTATTGCAAAATGCTGGGCTTAGTTAGATAAATATTTGTGCTCTACTTGGAAAATGAGCAGGATCTTCTGAGATCACGTCTTTGAAATATTAGACATAATTTAAAATATGAGCATTTTCAATTAACATTCTCGTAAAGATTTAAAACAACATTTATTTTATGACTTATTTTCTTGACATGTACAAGAATCTATATAAGACTATTTCGAAAAATTTGTGTTAAATCGTAGATTTTATCCATCATACATTTTATCTCATCACTGACGTTTTTCGATTCACATTTTTATAGACGGTGTATCCAAAGAGAGCTAAATTTTCTTAAATGATCATAAATTCATAACAATTTGAGTTTATACGTAATTAAGAACATATAAACAACACAAATAATAAAACTGCTGATCAAATAGAGACACGAGCCAAACAAGTAACACGTTAAAACATTGTAAACAACTGAAATAAGTGTAAATTGATAAGAATGTTATTCCGATTAGATAAATAACTTTATTTTATTTCAGTTTTGGGTAGAAAATACGAGATAAAACCAACATGGAATAATACATATAAAGAGAGTAGTTGTGAGAATAAAGAGTCAGTGTTTCTACCGCTTTTGAAAAACGGTAAGAAAAATATCCTTTCAACTGTGAATCGACTCTGAAAATAAGGATTCCTTATAAGGGTCCTTATAAAATCCAATTAAGCAAAATGAGATCTCTCTGACTCTCTCTCTCTCCGGTGCATATTCACATCATGTGAATTCGTTCATTCCATATTTTTGGTGACTTGGTAGAATGTTAGAACAGATCCCATCCATTATATTGTTTATGTTTTTATTTTTTTAATTCAAATGGTTTTATTCTTGATATTTATCTAAAATAAACGAATTAAATATTAATTATTTCAACTCAGCTTTTAGTTAAGAAATCTACGGATAACGTAGGATGGACTCTATGCGCATCGGCCTTTATAAAATGGGTGTCTCGCTACAATGTAACAAAATGATATGCTATAATTTCATCAGTGTTTTACAGACTTAATTGTATACTTGTACTTCGAAAATAACTTCAATTTAATTCAGTTCCTGCAGGCATAATAAGTTTTTTCATATTTTATGCAAAATATTCGTTATATATTTCATAATACATACATATATATATATTGAATCTTATAATAATGTAACATTTTCAGCGTTTCAAAGTGTATACGAACTAAAACCGCACTTAGTGGAAAGAAAAGAAAATCTTGCAAAATATTTGACAAAAATTCAATCAAATGTAGGCAACTATTATGACAGCTCTGAAATGCCAGATATTAACGCAATGGAGTCTGCCCTATTCAACTGTATAATGCAATATCTAAATGGAATTCCACCAAAGCCAAAGGATTTCTACTATTGTAAAGGAATTTCATAGTGAATATGACCCATTGGAAAATAATAAGAGAGCTTCAGAAATATATTCATATTCAAAATATCTGTATTTTCTTTTTTGAATATGTAAACTGACTTAAAACTTAGTCAGTTATAATTGAGAACAATTTCAGACTACTCTGTGTATTTTTATTTGTTACCACTTCTTGGGTAGGTTATATGCGAAGATTTTCAAATTGTTCTCATTTTATATTGAAAAAGCATACGAGAACTGCTTCAAATTCACGGTAAAACACTTTTCACTAAGTTTACGTTTTATTTTTTTATGAAACTCTTGAAAAAAAATGTCGAGTAAAGTTGTCGGCTTCCGTTAGTTAGGGGTTATCTCGAATGTTAAATGGTCAGACGGCTCTAAAGACTTTTCAGTTTCCAACGAATAGTTTTTTGTAATTATATTTGTTAACGTTAAATTACTTTCTCAAATAGACTTGAAGTTTGTAAGCTATCGTCAATATACAAATCGTCAATACAATCACAAGGGCCCAATTAAGAGTGAACATAACCTTTCCTTCAGATGGCTTTGATTTCAAAGAAAGCTCCTCCTCCACACTTCCACTGCCGTCTGACACAGTGATGAATCAGTAAAACCATCTTCCCAAAAGAAGTTCAGTGCGGCTATTTTAGTCTACTTCTCCCTATTTGTTTAAGAAAATTATTAACTAAGTACTAAAACAGGAGTTACTATTCAGGTTCGTGAATTTGAAAATTATTTTTAATTTGTATGATATAACTTTTTTTATTAAAAGTCGGATGTGTAGAATATTTATGATAATCATTATACTAGCGAATTTAAGCCTGAGCCTGAATAATAATCCTTGTCTTAGCATACAATCTTATAAGTTCTAATAATAATAAGCACATAAATGCTTAAATTAAGAATTGTTTAGCTCTCTGCCACATATAAACAAATTATAAATGCGTTATGGAATAAAGTTTTCTGCGAGTTGTAAAGTATTAAAGTATTTATTTTCTTTATATGAGCGTCATATTTCTTTTGCACAAATGGAACTACTGCACCTACCACGCATCCGCGTTGTCATGAGGCAAGAAAAGTACAGAATAGTCGCTAGCAGCAACTTAAACATTGAGACAATAAGGCAGGCTTTTAAATATATTTTTGTTTAAAATAGAAATTGTGGAGAGAAGGTGAAGGTGCTTATATATGTGAGTAAGTGTACGTATGCAGTATGTCTGAGTTTTCCTAATAGCGGCAATTACAGTTAGAAAGTTTTTGCTTAAAGCAGCACTTTATTTTGGCTCTTGCTTTTTCAACATTCAAAGACGTTAAGGGGTTTTCGCTAAGAAAGTTAATACATATTTTAATTGTGAGGAAAAGTTGATTACTGAGCAAAAATGAAAGTGTAGCTGTACTCTGATCCTTTTTAATGGGGTATTTTCCTCGAATATTCAAGGATACTGCGGGCCACGAGGAAGAATAAAAATGTCAAGGGAATAATCTATGATTTATCACTGCTTATATCTCTTCTCATCGTTTTGGGCAGAATTGTTCTCTGTGCAACAGTTCTCTCATAACACAGCTTTACAAATTTTATACTTGAAAAAACACCAAGGACACCACATGCCTAGATAAGTTAGTTGGGACCTCCTGAACACGAAAAATGCTGTAAATTTTTTTTCCTAAGTACCGTTTTTTAGATAACGGTACTTTTGTTTTTTTCGGTGAATGGTCCCACTCAAACCCTTGTGGAGCCCAACCGAAAAGTCCGATCGAGAGAAATCGCATATCGTTGAAAAGGTAAATGCCTTCTCCGTCGATATACTGCAAATTTCTATGAGACAAGAAATGGCTTAGTTATGGCACCTCAAAGTTCAAAATTTGCCTATTTTTTACGTTTGTTTCAAAATTTTTCATTTTTTTCTACGTTATAGTAAAAATCTGGAATGTTTTAAATAGTTTATTTAGTTACCAACATTTTAAGAGTAATTTGAAAAAAAAAACGAATGAAAAATAAAGTTTTTATTAAGGATTTTGTGGAACGACAATATATTAATTTTCATTGCTCACACACTATATTCGCGTTAAATTCAAAAAATTTAAATTAAAATGACGGTAATCTAAAAACCGTATTCGCATTTTTTATCGCGAATTTAAATTGATAAGATAATATATATATATATATATATATATATATATATATATATATGTATATATATATATATAATATGAAATTTATTTGTTGGGTGGTTAAGCACTGTCTATATTCTAATATTTCATATTATAATAGTACAATGACAATATGTCAAAAAATTAGTTTATTAACAATTCAATTGAGATTTTATTTTTCATTTTGCCTTATAAATACTTTCATTGTTATCCAAGGGATTTCTAATTATATAAAGGTATAGAAAAATAAAATAGAGTCGTATCGAATAAAAGTTGTTTGTTGGGTTTGGTTTGTATAAGTTTCATAGCCTGCTACACTTATTATAATGTGATTTTTTGAAATTGTTTGTGAATTTTTATAGTTAATTTATTTAAGATAATTCTCAGATGGTTTTTGGAAGTCTTTTAATAAGTTGAGAAGTTTGAAACTTTGCAAAACTGTGGTTGAAGTCTACTGACGATTTGGTAAGAAGCGCCAATGAAATGCATATAGACATTGCTTAACCACCCAACAAATAAATTTCATATTATAATAGTACAATGACAATATGTCAAAAAATTAGTTTATTATATATATATATATATATATATATATATATATATAAAGAGAAAGCAAAATATCTTAAAAACTTACGATCACTGCATTTAAGCTGAAATATCTCTTACGATTTAAGTAGAGATGCTGGTTTTCTCTATTGGGAGTCAATACTCTTATGTGTGTGCCAACACACACATGCTTAATCGCATCTTTATTGAGGCGAAAAAAACTTTCGAACTTTACGAGCAAATAAGAAATTAACTACTTGCTAATAGATAGAACACTTTTAATTTGTTACTTACTTTTCGTCAGGTAATTGAAATGTGCTTGATTTCTATCTTATTAATCTTCTTTGTAACACCAAATTTTATTTTCCTTATCACTCGGATCGGAGTTACAAAGAGAAATAAAAAACATTTTAGTTGTATAAGTTATCAAGAAAAGTTGTTAATAAAAACTGAAAACAAAACAAAGCATCTATACGAATTATTAGAGATGTGGCTAAAAACCTATAAGCAATCGACATCGTTACATTGCTGTTATGGAATACCATTTTTGTATCGAATCGATGACGACGTTGATAAATATTGTTACTAATATCAAATTGATGACGGTAAATGGAATAAGGGTGAATATACTTTTTGAAGTCGGTTAATTTGATGTACCAAAATAATAAGTCTATTGTGCAGGCCTGGTTTAACAAAAACAAATTATGTTTAGCTATTTACTTATATGCACCTTAACCTAGTTTAAGCGTTCCAGCTCTGGAACCATGTACCTATTTAATTTTTCTAGTTTTAAATAATTATCTACTATGAACAATTTGCATTACATAAGTTCAAGGAAAAAGTCGCTACCTATTCTGTTAATTCCGACAACTGATTTCATGTACAGAGAGACTTACGGACTGACATCACTTGTCGAAAATTGTTAGTATTTTGTGTGTTGCTTTCCTTCTACAATGTTTTATTATATCATTTGGTTGGCTGTTTTTAAGTTTTTCTACAGGCACTGGATTTATTCTACAACATCGTGATGTTTTAATTGAACTTGCGTCATTAATTTATGTCGAGGAAAAAATTCCTTAGATTAAAGAGCACACTTGTGTCAATACATACAAATAAATATTTAAACATAGATTTTGTATATATATTGTGTTTTTTATGGAGTGATACAACTTTGAGTTGGTATCACTACTCTAGTTGACCACAGCTGATAGTTGCTTTTTGTTTAGTTTGCTTTGACATTTCATTATGGATCGGCTTGCATCAGAGCAACGCGTGCAAATTGTGGGAATTTTTAAACAAAATTATGGTTCTGTTCGTCAAACTTATCGTGCACTTCGTCCGTTCAAAATTTTGTTTTCCGATGAAGCCCATTTTTTATGGAATGGAAATAAACAGAATTGTCGCATTTGGAGTGAGGAGAATCCACAAGCTTTTGTCGAAACACCATTACATCCACAGAAAATTACTGTCTGGTACGCTTTAAGGGCTGGCGGAGTCATTGCCCATATGTCTTCAAAAACGATGATGGTCAGAATGTTACTGTTTGTGAAAATTGGTGTTCCAGAATTATTAGAGGCTTTGTACCACATGGCCGAAATCATATTTAAACATTAATGTCATAAAATTGTCTATGCAACAAAGATCGTTTCATTGATATCAAAAATATATTACTCTGTTTTATTATGGTTTAAACTTGTATCACTCTATAAAAAACACCCTTTATAAAGACTTCAGCAACAAGCTGATATAATTATATTTCAAGAGACACTTTCAAGACCAAATTGAAAAGCACACACAAGTGGATACGAATGATCTTTGGGGGTTAAAATTCACAGACATTAGTGAGTTCAACCAATAGTATTTAATTTGCAGCTTAAAATTATTATTAGTACACTTGTTTTGTAAAAATAAATTAGATATGGCTTCTGAAATGGAAAACAAGGAGTCCGATGTTGCAAGTGATGCTGATATTTATAATTTTTGATGTGTTTGATGCTAAAGATTTTAGTGATATATTCCGTCTGAACAAGGAGGTGGCGTCGCAAGTTCTTGAGTGCATACGCGCCAAAACTCAAACCACAACGAGTTGGTAGTGTTAGACATATGTGTATTTTATTTTAATCCATTTTTCCATTAAGAGGAACAACGCCGTGTTATCTGAACAAATGCTACTGCTGACTACGGTACTATGCAGCGGGCTGTATGCATAGAATGAAGGGAGACATTTTTGGCTTCCACAGTCTACGGTATTAAGATATATTACACTAGTTGCACATCTAAAATCTTTGTCTTCACACAAGCAACAATTGTTTTAGTTGTTGCAATAATGCACTTGTCGCTGTAGCAAAGCCACCTTATTATTGAATCATGGGTGACACCTGAAGTTGTGAAACTTTTTAAGCAAATACAGCCACATAATATCGTAAGCGCATATATCGGATCGCTTACATATACGAGTTTGTGACAGAGGGATATATAAGTGATTTTGGGCAGCAACAAGAGGAGATGTCATCGTATTCATATTTAAGTCTTACTGGTAGTTAGTACGGAGTTCCCCAGTTTAGATTATGTTAATATTTCAATATTAAACAGCAGTTTGAAAGTCCCTCTGAAAAAGAAGGTCTATTTACATATTTTCTATTTGCTTGTACATTTTTTTTTTGCATTTAAGCGTGCATATAATTTTTATTGGGATGGACTTTAAAAATGTTTGTTTTTTTTCAAATTATTCTTTAGAGTTTAATTCCATATATATTGCTATCTTTTATTTTATGTATATATATTTTGTTTTTGTTTTATTTTTTATAGGATCTTGAATATAGTTAATATATTAACTATTTGATATACTGTCATTGTACTATTATAATATGAAATTTAATTGTTGGGTGGTTAAGAAATGTCTATATGCATTTCATTGGCACTTTTTACCAAATAGTCAGTAGACTTCAACCACAGTTTTGAAAAAAAAACACTGGTTGAAGTCTACTGACGGTTTGGTAAAAAGCGCCAATGAAATGCATATAGACATTGCTTAACCACCCAACAAATAAATTTCATATTATGATCGTGAATATATAATAATTTGTGTGTTTGTCCTGGTTTAATAAAACAATATAAATAATATTATGTCAGGCAACTGCAAATAGTTTGGGCATCCTTAAGTTGCAATAACAATATTTGTCTGTTGATTCTAAGTGTTAAGTTTACATCGAATATCAATAAAACAAAGTTATGAATGCAGCCTTCACTGCAAACGTTCATGTGTCATTAGCAAGTTTTAATAACCAACACCTCTTATTTTCTAATTATTTGGACGCATCGGTTGATATATCCCATAAAATAAACTCTTGCAGGCTTAATAAAATGGCCATGATTGACATTATTAAAAATATTAAGTATACGCATAGAAGCACAATACACAAGTGAAAAAGCGTATAAGTGATCCGATGCATTTCAAAATCTAAAATTAGATACTCGTATATTAAACAATTTCATTCTCCTGAGTATGAGCTGTAATGTAGATAAACGCTGCGCATATTGTGGGTATAACTTGCAAACCTAAGAATATGCTACACGTTCTCAGATTAGTTCTAGAATAATTTCTAGTTGGACTGTATTGCCACTGAATGCTAGAATGTCAAAGATGTATGAGTTAATAATAGTCTAACATTAAGTTGCCTTTAATTAAAAAAGGCAACTTAAAAAGGTTCAATTAGTCGTGACTTATCATAACACCAAAACCATAATGCAGTAACTTTTAACCGAAATCCACTTGGTTGCTAAAGTTATGGTCATGTCAAGTTTAATTGAATACAGTGCTACCCTTATTATTGGTTGGACTGCATTATCACTTAACGTTACGGTGTTATGGTTATGTCACGGCTAATTTGAGGTGAATAGATCGTTATAAAAGTACATAAGCAAAGTTTCGAATGAATGCCCCCAGACTTTTGGAATAACATATACATATATGTTGTTCAAAGACACGAAATAATGTCATAATGTTCAACTCGAAACAAAAAAATTACGGTGTTCCGACAATTGATTCTGGTAGAGGAGACTAAAATATTATATACGTGTGTCGGCTTTTTGACAGAACACATCGGAATTTCAGAGGCGGTTTAAATTTTCCATCTCTGGCCAATTCTTGAGCATATCGGTATATAAAACTATGTTTTCCTTACATCTCAGGTGTATGGTATGCTCAGCAACTTTGTAGAAATAAAAATTTTTTTGTAGAGCATATTAACCCTCTAACTCCCCCGCATAATGGCATTTTGTGGCTTTATTATAGCGAATCGTAAAAAGCAGCCCGAAAGAGGGGAGGAGCGGGCGGGGCGGGGATGAAATGTTCTACACTTATATTGGCCATAGAATTTTACTATACATGTCCGAGCACACCAAAGCCGAAAACTTAACACAAACTCGAAAAACTAATCAAATTCAAGAATGCTCATATAGGGTTAATTTAGTTATTATTTTGAATTGGTATAAGAAAGTCTTAGAAACACTGATATTCTAGGGTTGTGAAAAAAAAGTTTTTAATGACATTTGTGCAAAACGAAACACTAAGTATATACATAAGCTTATATGTTTTCAAATTATTTTCTTTTTCGCTCTTCACAATTCGACATCATTAACGAACAATGTCCAACACAAATCTGTTATCAGAGATAAAATGCCCTTGCCTTTATATCGTTCTTCAATAGGATGAAATACCTGTAGGAAGAAAACAAAACTTCACGCTCTTTTCTGATTTTATTAATAATTTTTTAAAAACTAAAATTGACTTAAAACTATTTCAATGTAATACAGTAACAAGTATATTTACAGAAACATTAAACTAAATGACATTATAAAATACACTGATAATAATACAATTACACTTAACAAAACAGCCTGACTTACATAAATAAATAATATTACTACAATTCGGCCATCCTGACAACGAGATCCCCTGATCTCGGGTTTACTAACTCTATGACCCACAAGCTTTGAACCACGGGCGAATATTTCCCACTGCCCATACACGCTTGTACGGATTACGAGACTGCTGAAACCCCTCTATATCTTCTAACAAATATCTATCATTCCGCAAAACCTTCGCTACCCTAAACGGTCCTCTGAATTTCGGGATTAGTTTACGGTATACACCACTGTGTGAATCAAAATTTTTCACCATAACATAGTCGTCAACAATATACTTCTTGGGTGGCTTTTTTCGTCTGTCAACATAATTCTTATTATAATCCTGCAATGATCTTTGCCTCACCAATGCTCTGTCTCTAATCTCATTGTGATCTATCTCTTTAACCTTCTGTACAACCTCCATTAAAATCTCCTTCAAAGAATCCATTACGCTACCCCTTTGCTCAACACCAAATAACATTGCACTCGGATGTTCGCCTATTGCCCTATGAACAGTATTATTAAGGCTGTATTCGACTTTGTCCAATACTGTATCCCAAAAAACATTTTCCTCGGATCTTACCAACTTTGCTAACATCGGACCAATACTTCTATTCACTCTCTCAACTTGTCCATTTGCTTGTGGAGAACCAGTAGCAACTTTCACACGTTGAATACCACATTCCTCCATAAACTCACGGAACTCCCCAGATGTAAAAGCAGTACCCCAAATGACCGACTACCTCCCTTGTATTCGTCGTTTTCGGATAAATCCTTACAAATTTCGTACTAGCGTCGATAACAACCAAAATATGTTTAAGTTTCCTACCATTATCTACGGGCCCATAATGATCTATATGAACTATATGAAACGGTTTTCTAGTCTTTGGGATATTATTCAAATATCCCTCTTCCTTTCCTTGTTTCGAGGAATATGCTATACACTTCAAACAATTTTGTATATGAACCGATGCGTTTTCCGTTATCTTCGGAAACCAATAGCTTTTAGAAATAAGTTCAGTCATCTTATTGATTCCCACATGACCAATTTCATCATGATATTTATACAAAACATGATGCTCCATATCTTCTGGAACGCAATACAATAAAACGTCGTTATTTGATTTTCTATAAATAATTCCATTTCTCATCTCAAATATTTTATGTTGTTTTCTCTGAAGCTCGCTTTTAAGTTTTTTTAACTTTGTATCCTTATTCTGGCATATAACCAAATTCTCTTCAAATGTATTACCCTCAATTACCATTATGCTCAAACACCTACTAAGTGCATCCACATGTTGCATTCGTGAACCAGCTCTATGTTCCAAAACGTAGTCTTAATTCTGCATCTCAAGGCTCCATCTGGCAATCCTTGGGTTAAGTTCTTTTTTATTCAACGCCATTGTTAGTGAGTTACAGTCGGTGACAATTTTAAACTTTTTTCCCTGTAAATATATTCGAAACCTTTTCAGAGCATCAACATTAACAGTGTCTCTAATTCAAAACTGTGATATTTAGATTCAACATCAGTTGTATGTTTCGAAAAATAAAACAACGGGTGCATTTTACCATCCTCCTTTTTCTGTAATAACACAGCTCCAAATACAACGCTGCTCGCGTCAGTATGCAATTCAGTATCATTCCTTGGATCGTACAAAGCCAATACCGGCGAATATATTAACTTCTCCTTTAAGAGCTCAAAAGCCCTAAGCTCCTCTGTTCCAAATTTGAACTTCCTATCTTTTGTAGTCAAATCATATAATGGTTTAGCTATCAACGAAAAATCTTTGACAAATCTTCTAAAGTAAGAACAAAGTCCCAAAAAACTTTGTACCGAAGGAACATTTGTCGGCAACGGATAATCCTTTATTGCCCTAAGTCCTCGATCATCCGCTTCAATACCGTAACCATCAATTTTATATCCTAAATATGTCACAATTGCCGTAAAAATTCACACTTGTCCAATCTTAGTTCCAATTTATTTTCTACTAATCTATCAAAAACCTCTCTCAGTATATGAAAATGTTCAACAATATCCGTTGTCGCGATCATTATATCCTCCAAATATATAATTAACTTACCATATCTGCAAAAATTCTGTTAACAAATCTTTAAAAAACGGATGGACCATTCTTCAAACCAAACGGCATCCTCAAAAACTCGTATTGTCCAAGTGGAGTAACAAAGGAAGTATATTTTACTGAATCCTCATCAACATATACATGAAAAAAACCATTTCTCAAATCCAATTTAGTAAAATATCTCTTACCCACTAGTCTATCTAACAAATCATCTATTAAGGGAATATGGTAACTATCTTTGGCTGTCATTTTATTCAATACACGATAATCTACACACATTCTAATATCACCCGTCTTTTTCTTTACCAAAACTATAGGCGAAACAAATTCTGATTCACTCGACCTAATATATCCCTTTTCCAAATACTCATCTAAAATTACCTGCAACCGATGCCTCTCATCATAGGATAATCTGCGAGGTGGACAACTAAAAGGTTTAGCATTTTCAACAATCAATTATATTACTCCTCACCCTAGGTTCAACTGGTCTCTGTGGCTGTAAATAATATCTCAGAAACATTTCATCCAACCTTTTTTATCCTTATAACTCACATTTTCACCCACAATAAGCTGGTTTCGACCATCTTCCCCATAATCAATAGACGTTATCATATTCACCACATTTTCAAATTCATACGCCATTCCCCTATTTTCATTCTGTCCAACATCTAGTACCAATTTTAATCCTGCTTTTCCAAAAAAATCCCTACCCAAAATACAATCATATACAATTGACCCATCATCAACAACAAGCATCTTCAATTCAATTGTTTTATTTTCGAAAATAACATAAAACAAAAACTTTCCATAAATACTCAATTTACTGCTGTTAATTCCAAAATATGATGAGTCAACTTCTGACATTTCATTAAAATTCATCTTTCCTGCAATATTTGATCTCCTAACTAAACTGACAGGGCTCCCTGTACTAGGCATTCTATATAAAAACAATTATTGAAATTTTCATTAGTACTACACTTAAAATACCTTAAATAATCATTCTTGTTCACCTTAGACACTGTTTCTCTTCGTTCAGGGCATATTGCAACACGATGTTCCAAACTACCACAAGCTGCTATGCTGTTCTCTTTGGCTTACGGCAATCGGTAGCAAAATGTCTCATTGAATTGCAGTTGTAACATCTATATTTGGTGAAATTTTTTGTTGTTTTTGATAACGCTGGTGCTGGTAACTGAATCGTAGAGAATGCCTGCAACATTTGTGCTTTATTCTGGTAACATTGTAATTTGGCATATATTTTCAAATTTTCATCTGGTATGCTCTCAACTATATTATCAATTAATTCATCTTCATCAATTCGTAATTTACTGGCCAACATAATTTTTTCATTAAAATATTGCACGAAGCTCACATTGTATTCCCATTTGTATCCCTCAAAATTACGTCGCGTTACCAATTTGTTTTCCTTTGAACTGAATACATTCAACATTTCTGCAAACAAGTCATCAAGTTCCTCATTAACATAATTTGATTTTGAATGCAACCACACTTGAGCTATTCCCTTCATTTTACACATAAGTAAAGCTTTTAAAGTACTGTCATCAACAGGATATTTTCTTGAAATATTTTTAAATTGCAAAATCCATACTTCTGGGCAACTATACCATCATATTCCGGCAATAAATTTTTAAGTAAGCCCAATGAAACAATATTATCGTTATTGTTTACATTTCGACCACTATTATTTGAAATCTCATTTTCTCTATTTATGTTGTTATTAAAATTTTCATTATTATCTTGAACTAAAAAAACTGGTGTGACTTTTTTCGAACTCATTTTTTCTTTTATAAAACTCATTTTCCTTTATTAACAGATCTTTCTCTCTTTTTAAAATTTCAAGTTCTCTTCTCATTTGATTCAAGTTAATCTCACCCAAATTTGCTGCAACTTCACCGGATGCAACTTCTCTCATTTGTGCGGTTTCATTTTCTACACTCATTAGTTCATTTTCTATCATTTGATATTGTTCACTACTATCATTTAACTCTCTTACTGTGTTAGTGGCTTCAATGATTTCACTTGGACACAAACCCCTATCATTTGCTGGAACTTCATTCAGTCGCAATACAAGCATATTTTTCGTACCAGCGGCAGGTAAATTGAGCTGTTGCAACCAACCTCGTAGCTGCGCCGCCGTATACTTGCTCGGGTTAACTTGCTCCATTTGTGTTTGCTTCTTTTTCTTCTCAATTACTATTTTTATTTATTTTGACGATTTTTATAAAAATATTGTTTTGTTAAAAAAATTTTTTTTTTTTTTTTTTTTATAAAACAAAATTATTTTATTTTTAGGTAATCCCACTTCTGAAAAACTGTAGGAAGAAAACAAAACTTCACGCTCTTTTCTGATTTTATTAATAATTTAAAAAAAACTAAAATTGACATATATCCATAAAGTGACTTAAAACTATTTCAATGTAATACAGTAACAAGTATATTTACAGAAACATTAAACTAAATAACATTATAAAATACACTGTTAATAATACAATTACACTTAACAAAACAGCCTGACTTACATAAATAAATAATATTGCTACATACCTGATGAAAACGTTTACCATGTTGATCAGATTCCGTTGACAACTGACTTGCAAAAAAGTCAATAGTGAGTTCAAAACATGCATTTTTGTTGCCATGGGATTTCCAAATTTTTCGAACTCCTCCAGCATGGAGTTCGTATATGGTTGAGAAGAAGCAGATCGAAGTTTGCCATCAACATTTGATATAACCTGAGAATAATATCGAAATCAGCATTTTACATGAGCTTCCTTATATCAAGTCCAACAAAAACACCTGTTAGACTGAAGATAAAACAAAAACATGTTCAAAATGAAACCAAAGCTTTTCCACTACAAGTTGTATCATACCTTTTCAATCTTTGCTTCACTGGCCCATTTTTTACTATAGTTTTTACAAATTTTGTCACCAGACCATGTTTTATGTGAAGTGGTGGCAGAAGTATTTGCTATTAAAAAAATTTGTATTCCTTTAGGGTACATTTGCTGCAGACATTACAAAAGCAGTCAGCAGTCTATCAAACAGTCAGGCATTTTAATTCTTACAAATTCTCTTGTGGCATAAAGAAAACACAAAAAAGGTCAAATACCCTTATATCAATTTTGAGTGGAAAACAATGATAAAAATGTAATACCGAGCTAGCACGGGTTTGAAGTCATAGAGACGTATAAAAAGAGTATTCAGTATTTTAATCTCAAACCTTCCCGCCGGCAATGAGGTGATTTACATTTTTAAACAATAACAAAATTAACCTTAAATGAGCAATCTTTAATTTTATTAGTTTTCGGTGTTTGCGCTAGGTTTTGGGTTTTATGGCCAAAATTTTTGTAGAGCATTTCATCCCCCGCAAAAATGTTTGCCGTGATATTTTCTTTCAAGTTGCTAAACATACCATACATCTTAGATTTGAGGAAAACAAAAATTGATATACCAATATGATGCAAGAACAGACCAGAGATGGAAAATGTTAACCGCGTGTAAAATAAAATTCCGACATGATCTTTCAAAACGGCGATACACGTACATAGTTTTTAGTCTCCTCTACCAGGATCAATTGTCTGAACCTCGTAATTTTGCAATAAGTTTGAAATTGTTGTACATTGTAATGGATATGTAGAGCAGGTTGTGAATGCAAGATCACATATTTCGGTCAACCGTTTCGAAAAACAGCATCAGTATGAGTGGCGTGTTCGAAAAATATATATAATTTTGTCGCATTCTTTTCTACTATTAAAAGTGTTTTTAAAATATCTTTCTGGTAAGAAACCAGCACAAGTGTTAGGTGCTACTATTATATAAAACTATTTCATTTAACTTAGTGCGAAGGTCAGTTTTATATTAAAGGCGTAATTTACAAAAAAAAAATTTAATTTATTTGATTTATAGCAGGCTGAAAAAAATTTATATAAAATATTTTAATTAGGCGGTAATTACTTAATTTTTTCTGCAGCAAAGCGTAGCTCCTGTCCGCATTTCGCAAATCCCCGAACAACCTACTCTTCGCTAAATTTATCGGAAATATAACTGACATTACGTGTGTTGGAATAATATATATTGAAATTGTTCACAACGCTTACAGTCATATTGCAGTAGCTAATGACTTCTATGATGAGGAATATGTAACACAAGAAAATCACCCACCACAGATGGTTCCTCAACCAATTTGGAATAATTAGCAAGTAAGAGCCAATGGCAAAAGCATCAGAGCAAAACGTGACAAGAAAAAACGCCACCCGCATCCTCAAGGGAATATTCTTCAACACTGTTTTGTTACGTCCACATCCGCTTAATTTTTAAGCTAAAACTAAAAAGCACCCATTTCACGCCGTAACGTGCTTGTCAAGAAAGAAGAATCAGTGTTGTTGTTGTGACAAATTTCATGATGAGTATCACAATGAGTAACACGCTTGACGCATAAAGTGGCTTTACTTTCTTATTTCACCATTTGTTTTCATCCATTTCGTATTACGGTATTTTTCTTTTGCATTAACTCCATATAAAAACCCTTTTGAATGATGTCCAACGAAAATTGCGCCTTTTTCATGATTTTTACTTGTATTTTGCTTTAATGTTGTTTCAAAATTATTTTGAAATTTACTTTTAACTTTTAAGTTCGATTTTCTTCAAGAAGCTTGCTTTCAAGTTTATTTTTGAAAATACTTATATTAAGGACTGATCCATTGTGACTATCAAAAAGGCAGTGTGAGATACAGGAAATGTATATTCAGTACATTCTTTACCGATATAAGAGAGATAAATCTGCTGGATTCATGATGATTCTTATTTGGAGTAGAGTCAAGTTGGAAATTTGTCTAGAAACGGTATTTTAACCTTAAAAAAACATGGCTCCTTTTGGTATAGACACTTTTAATGGCCGATGATTTTTGATAAGAGCCTTACTTTTGTTTTTCATATATATATATATATATATATATATATATATATATATATAGGAATTTATTCATATATTTCTGGCACTTTGAAATATCAGTCTACTGCATCAAAACTATGGAGTTTCTATGACAAATTTCTCGTCACATATATGTTACGCTAAGTGGTCCACGGTGCATTAAGCAAGACCACATGCAGTTAAAAATGTGACGATACGTTCGTATATAGGGTGTTTTTTATAGAGTGAGACAACTTTGAGTTGGCACCACCCATTTAACAGCTGATAGTTGCTTTTTGTTTTATTTGCTTTGACATTATAGTACAAATCGACTTACACCAGAGCAACTCGTGTGAATTGTGGAAAATTTTAATCAAAATTATGATTCTGTTCGTGAAACTTATCGTGCACTTCGTCCATTAAAAATTTTATTTTCCGATGAAGCCCATTTTTGATTGAATGGGCACGTAAATAAACAGAATAGTCGCATTTGGAGTGAAGAGAATCCACAAGCTTTTGTCGAAACACCATTACATCCACAAAAAATTACAGTTTGGTGCGCTTTATGGGCTGGCGGAGTCATTGGCCCATATGTCTTCAAAAACGATGATGGCCAGAATTTTACTGTTTGTGAAAATTGGTGTTCCTGATTGCGCCTTGTACGCGCTAGCCGTGGCGGTCACAAGGCCGAAATCATATTTAAACATTAATGTCATAAAATTTTCTATCCAATAAAGACCGTTTCATTGATATCAAAAACAGATTACTATGTTTTATTATGATTTAAACTTGTATTACTCTATAAAAAAACACCTTATATATTTAAAAGACTGTAGCACAATCCACAGTCTTGCCAATTGGTGCGCTTTAGTTGTACATCAGTTAACCAAATAAAAATATAGTAAATGAATCATTCAATAGTGAATTTAATAATACCCACAAGTGGTATTAACTGAAACTAAGGAAAACAACATGCGTATGAAACTTAAAATAATAGAACATGAAAACGTTTTAAGAAGCTAGAAATCTTATCAAATGATAAGAATATAACTTGATTTATTTAAAAACGCAGTACATAATACATGATACAAATGACTAAGAATAACATCTATCCAAAAAACACTACACGGTGCTGCTATAAAGACCTAATCAACGAAAATATCTTATGTTTATGGAAAAAGAGTAAACCAAATATATTTATGTATATAAGAAAATATTTCAAACAAACAGGTGCCAAATTACCGCGTTGGATATCGATCCATATCACACACACAATTTGTATAAAAATTTTGAACGATAACAAGTGTTTTCACGCTGATAGTGAAAACCTGGCTTCAACGTTAAGACTTTAAACATGTAATTTGCGTTCACACTGTATATATGACATACTCAGGTTTTGACACACAACTTGTCCAGTAAATTTTATCATAATAAATTTAATTTTTCCGCTTTTATAATACTTAATTCACAAGCTGTACTGTTGATTTATCTCTGCATTATTTGAAAACTGAAAGATATCTTCGATACATAGCAAACCAGGAAAAATTAAGGTTGCATTTTATACAGCGTACTTAAAACGCATTCAGCAGTAGTTTTAAGTTGATTTTTTCCAGAATCTTTTTTATGGTTAAACCAGGTTGGTTATTGTGAAAGCACTACAAAATATACTTCATGCGTTAGGCCTTATATATGTTGTACTTATACATACTTTTATTGTTGTTCCATGGATTTCTCTTTGAAAATAAAATTAGTTTATATCGAATACAAATTGTTTGCCGGGTTCGTAGCCTAATACACTATTATAATTTGATTTTTAAAAATCAAATTGTAAACTCTCAAATGGCTTATAGCGGTCTTTGCATAAGATGAGAGGTATGAAACTTTCCAAGATTTTACTTGAAATCTACTGGTGATTTGCTAAAAATACAAATGAAATATATATAGACGTGAGTTAACCGCCAAAAAATCAATTTCATTTTAATAATAATAATATATCGAATAGTGGATTACACAGGTATTTCAAAAGAATAATCGCATATTGTGCGGCAGGGTTAAAGTTGAATGTACTTCAGTTAATTTTTTTTTCTGAAAATCAAATATCGTAGGCCATGCGCTTAAATCACTTCCTCTTTATATGATTAATAAAAAGTTAAAATATCAAACAAGTTTGATATTAAAGCCCGATTCTGAACTAACAGTATTTAATTCTCAGAACACAACTGATTTCTAACGTACCAGCTGATCGCGTGAATAATACAGAGACCCCATCGTTATTTTTATCCCACATAAGAAAACCTAAACATCTGCCTGCCTGCCTGCTGAAGTTAGCAGTTATCCAAGCAAGAGATAAGAGGTAAATACTGTTACAATATATTCCCTATCTTCTATCTTCTATCTGACCTCATCTGATCTCTTAATACCATCCCCTATTTCCAAACACTAACTGTAGATTATGGATCATCCCATGAGTACTAGTGCAACATACAAAATTTGAACACAGCCAAAATATACATAGAAACGTTTTTATGTCCTTAAGGACTTCAATAACACGCTGGTCCACAAGTTGTATAATTTTGCAAAACTCTTTGCACAGTTTTGTTTTTTTATATTCACAACTTAACCAATAGAGTGAAGTATTGCAAAGAAGTAGGAATCTTAAAACTGCTGATCAAGAAAATATAAAAATGACGCGGTATATAAAATATCAAAACAATATAAGATAAAAATAATTGATAACGTAAAACTGTTCTATTTGCTTCAACTCAGAAACTTAATTTAATGATGTTTTTGGATAGACAACAGATGAGTATAGACATCTTAGGATAACTTGCATAAAAATAGTACAACAAAAATAAACAACTCAGTACTGCTAAAGTTTTTGAAAAAAATATATTTAAAAAGTGTTTCTGACGATGAAGAAAATAATACTGATATTTTGTGCTGTTTTTGCTTCGGCTAACGGATTGGTAAGAAAAATATTTTTTGCATTGAAACCTGTTGGAAAATTTGAATTTTTAATGCCGGCCTAATTTTTAGTCAAATGTAGCTAAGATATCATATACAAAATTCTAATTAAAGCAACGATTCAAAGGATTAAATTTCAGTGCAGAGACATAAAATTATAATTAATTTTTTATTATTTTAAAATGGTGCATAATTTTTTTACGATCTTATGGGAAAATGTTAAATTCACTGAACAACAACAAACCAACTTTTGAGTGGTGCTTGACTCTAATGCTGTGATGTTTACTAATTTCATGTCGCTGATTTCAAATATAACCCCAATTGTTTGGAAACAGATATAGTTTTCACCACAATATCATTGTGTATACTAAGTTTTTTAATATAATTTGATACGACGTCATCAAGAAGAGTTTTTATCGAGGACCTAAAATGATGCTGTAGAAATGTTGACGTCTAGGCTGAAGGATATCAAAACTTCTTATTACTCAACCAATATTTTTCTATAGAAATTATTTGGTATGTTGTAAAGATGTACCTGGTCTAATAGGCTGCTGTGGCGTCTATTAATAGACTCATCAAAACGTAGCCTGAAATGTGTTCTCTTCCCGCCCATTGCACATTACACAAAAGTTAAAGAAGAATATGCAACGACTGTTTTATTTTTAGACCATAAGAAATTTGTGTAACACAAATTGCTCATATGCGCTGATTTAAAAATGGTCAGCTTTCTTTTGGTCGAACAAGGTGATACCACGAAAGCCCCCTTTTATTTATTTATTTTATGTTATTGTTTACTATTATTGTTATTAATATT
Organism: Linnaemya vulpina; assembly: GCA_963675445.1. Classification (NCBI taxonomy): domain Eukaryota; kingdom Metazoa; phylum Arthropoda; class Insecta; order Diptera; family Tachinidae; genus Linnaemya; species Linnaemya vulpina. Next base: position 61,573,113 of record OY776279.1, read on the forward strand.
ATTATTAATATACTAGTTGTCGTTAATTTAGCACCGGGTAGGCTTTGACCGGCGGTAATCAACGCCATTGGTTAGCTGGACAGAAAGCAAGTTTATGCTTTGAATGTTACCCAAGTGCCGATTTTAAGGCAAAGTATTGATTGATTTTTTGTTCATCATGTTTGTTTAAGAAAAGAGAAATGCTAAAGTTTAAACCCAAGGAGTAATGTTAGTAAAATTTATATGTGATACACGTTTCTATTCCGAGTACGTTTATATGACATGTATATTCATACATTGCTTCCTTACTATAATACAATACTTTAAAGGTCTTAGAAATGGAAATTGTTTCCTTCTTGCAACAAAAAGGGTTCCACAACTGAGTGCAAAAGAGATAAAATCGTGACTTTCGTACGGATCACACATAATATCATTAATAAGAGACTCAAATTATGCGGACAATATGACAGAGAATTAGGAAACGGCACCGATTGACTTTGATTTGCTTGTGAAAATTTTTTTGGGGAAAAGAAGCTCTGAATTTTTTCAACACGTCGAAAAGCTGACAAGTTACTTTCAAAGGCTTGGATGTAACGTGACCTGCAAGTTACACTTTTTTCACAACCAACTGAAATAATTTCGCGTCAATAATGGGGATCTAAATAAGAACCGGGAGATTTTAAAAGGATCTCCGTACCATGGCGGAGCGCTATCAGAGCCACTGGAAAGAACACTTGATACCTGACTATTGTTGGAGCATTCAATATAACTCTTTGCCTTCAGTTTTCGCAAGAAACTCGTATAAGAGAAAGTTTTTTTGGTTCATTATAAAAAAAACTAAATAAATCAGAGTTATCTCCAAATTTAAAGCGTTTTGTTAAAACCAAGTTCGTGTCACATTTATTTAAGCAGTGCTGATACAGAAATATCAATCGCTGAATTCAAATCTTCATCATAAATGCTATTAAACGTTGTAATTATTGAGGTCCAAAAGTTAAATATATCTGAAAAATAAAAATCTCCCGACTAAACATTCTATACAACAAAATCACTAACTACTTTTTATAGAAATTCTGAAATTTATAATAACTTCTTTTTAGTTCTGACATACTAAAAATTTATTTGTTTCTCTTAGACCACATACGAGTATGATGTTGATTGGACTCCTAGAGAAATTAGTGGTCTGCTGCGAGATAAAAAGTTCAATCGAATAGTAAACGAACAAATAAGACGTTGTAAAATATTATAAGCTCATTCGCTATATTAACATGACAGAAGGAGATTTAGATCAGGGTGATATGAAGTGCTTGAACAAAAGTCTCATCTTAATGCCGACTGCTTATAATATTGAAAAGTCCATGAATGCTTGTATTAAAAAAGCCGAAGATGCCATCCCCAAGACTGTATTTCCCTTTTTTGAAATATATTCATATATTTTTATATTTTCAGGTCCAAAAGACTGAACTAGATCTACTTCCACTCAAAGTCGACAATATGGTAGATGCAGTGACGAAAGCTGTAAGATGCGGCAGATATGTTAAAATTGAAACGGAGTCTAGAGTTACAATGATTTGGAGGGCAATTGAGAATTGTTGCCTTAATCATTAACTTTGATTTCACATTGAAATAATTTTAAGACATTTTTGTGGAAGTACTTCTTCTTTACCCGAAAAAACGGCCACACTGCACCAATTTTTCGCCATTCGGCGGCGTAAGAAACAGAAATAAATCGCAAATATTTAATCGCAAATAATATCGCAAAGTTCATTGTGCACGACGTATTTCGTCCAACGTACTTATTGTGTGTATTTTCATGTACATAAATGTTACGAAGAATTCATCGTTCGTCCTAATTGTGTTTATAGCATATATTTGTTTCTTTTTATCAAATTAATAACTAATTGCTTTTCACGTGTAGTAGTCGTACAAGACCACACTAAATAATAAAAATGTATCTACATAAACTTACTAACACCATCGATACGTATACTTTTTGTTATAAAAACATATCTAAAGCACATGCACAAGTTTATTTTATCCTGCAATCAAAACAATATAAATATAAGAATATTTCTTGATCTTAACCGATTATCTTATCGTGTTATTGATTTCACTGTGCTTTTGTGTCAAATCGCGGTGCCTTTATTCCAAAGTGAGATCTCGTCGCATCAACTAAACGTTGCACATAGGGGTATTTGGCCATCCCAGCCGGACATTAGGCTAAAACTCAAAATTAAGAAACGTAAAAATCTAAGTATGCAGGTCTAAGAATGCAGTGTCGTTTTGCGACACTCTTAAAGTCAGGAAAGTTGAGTAAATTGCATGCGATTTTACTGAAACATTTACAATATATATTTTTGTGGCTAAACGAACACAGATTTTACATTAATTTTTTTTCTGCGAATATTAATTTTAGAAGAGTTTTATATTAAATTTTTACAATAAGAAATCTGGTTCGGAATAAAAATTTTTAGTTTTTTTGTAAAATTTTTCTAAAAAATATAACAAAAGGGTTTTGAAAGCGAGTTCCTTCGAGTTCATAAGAATGTTATTATCCACTACAATATATGAAATCTCTACTTACAGGCAAAACAGAAAAACCTTGAGCATTTTTGCGCAATTTTTTGGGGGATTTTTTTTTAATACCACCTTTTTTTTATTTTTGATCATCGTGTATAGGTATGTATGAGTAAGTCTTAAAATGTTTTAGTTTTTAATAATTGGCATTCAGCAGAACGAAAAAAGCACAGATTTTCAACTAAGCATGCCACACGGCTGGAAGGAACAGTGGCTATACCTGTGTTTGGCAGTTCGTCTTCAAAACGTCTAAAAAAGCCGTTCGTAAATTACAAATATGTATTTTTACTCATATCGACATAAAAGCTTGAAAACGAATACTTTTTGGAGGGGGCTTGGAGGCACAACTCCCCCTTCCTATAAAAGCTCAGAAATTTAGTTTTATTGGTATTAACTATAAGTAATTAGTTTGTTTTAATATTTACATTATTTTTGCAAGTAATATTTTGTCACCGCCCACAAAAGGGGACATAAAATATGTCATTTTACGATCTCCTCGGCCCACGTTGAAGTTTTTGAACTGTCGCCGACGTTAACAGTCCGTTTTTCTACACACAAGTACGGGAAATTAAATTTATCAGTGGTAGGAGTTGCTCTTCTTAGGGGAACATTTTTCCCCTTGGTCCGATATTTCTTATTTTCAGGGTGACTTAGCCTATGACTATAACACACATTTCTGCCAAGTTTCATTGACCAATAACTTTAGAAGCAATATAAAAAATAAAAATAAACAATGTCCGGCTGGATTTGCAAAATACCTCTATGAGCGTTGGTTATTCTCTGATACGCAGGATAAGTCAAAATATCTCGTTATTGCATGTACTTTTGTTACATTCATATTCGATTGATCACCCTACAACGACATATATCAGGCTATTCATAATGATAATTTCTTCTTTATGTGGAGACTTCTCAGAAACTGTAGAAGCCAGGCTTTGTGCAGAGGCAAAGAAATATTTTCATTATATAAAATGTTCGAATTTCTAAAAATTATATTTAAATATCAATCACTTGATGTATCGAATAACAGCAAACATGTTTCTAACATTTCACTATTGCTTAAATTAGAAGAATTAGTTGTTAAATAAGAAATAAATTCGCTGCTTTAACAAAACCCATTCGCTGCTTTAACAAAATTAGTTTTAAACATATTTAGTAGCTTTAAATATTTGCAATTACTTAACATTTCTTAAATTTTGCAATATATTTTTGGCTTCTTTTAGAAAACTTGATTTCTAAATGTAAACACAAAACAGCTGTTTCGATAACTATTGAAGGTAAAAATTTTACTAACAAGAAAATTTCAACAATTTTCCAGTCTCTCAATCTCACGCTCTAGTTTGTGGCTCTCTCGTTGAAAGTTTTTAGAGCAGTGATCACTGTTGTCATTTTAGCTATTTTCTCATCAAATCTAGCGATTTTTTTCTCGTTTAGCTAGAAAAAACATGGTTAAGCTATTAGCGATTTTTAATGGAAAGTTAAATCTGTTAAGTGATTTTATTTATTTATTTATACTTATTTTTATTCGTATAAGCAATAGACATAAAAATATTTCCTTGTACTTTGTTGTTAAATAGTATCTGGATAAAGTAAATTTATTTAAAAGTGAAGTGTGTGATGTCAACATTCATCAAGCAGTTCAGTGGATCACCTAAATGGCTTGTGCAAAAACAATTTTGATGATGCAAATAAAATACTGGGATAATCAAAAACATTTTAGCACCTCGCTTTCTGAAGGAACTATTGAACCACCTTAATATATTTGTTTTAAAACATAGTTTTGTATATACATATCGTTAGCTAAGACGCAAAGGGCCCTAACTAACAGAAAAATCTGAAATCGTGTTTTCTATTGATTCTGATGAATAGCTTGGACTTATCTGACTAAAATTACCAATTTTATTAACTAAAAACAAACGTTAATTTCATAAACGCAAAAGGAGCTAACTCAGTCTTTATATAGACAACATTGTAAAATCATTACCGCTTTATCTCCAAGACTGCTCGAAGAACGATTAAAAGTTTCTAAAAGGAAGTGGCAGCATCTACAGGACTTAAAACCAATACTTTCAAAAGATTGCCATTATTTCTATGGCAGTATACCCTTTGAAAATTAATTTATATATTCTAAATTCGCTCTTCTTTATTCCGATTCTCGCAAATATTTAAATAAATTCCTTTTTATTTAATTTTTATGAATTATTTAATATAATTTTTTGTGATGCAATATTGAAATTAGCTTACACATAATATTAATGTTTATTAAAAATAAATAAAAATCGTGTACATATAAATAAATTTGTTATACAAAGTTTTCCTAATAAATAAAAAAATTCAATTAACCTACTTTGTGTTCATTGTTGATAGGGCCTTTGGTTTCATTATATTAGAGCACCAATTTTATTTTTAATTTTATTTTATTTTGCAAGAGTTAATTTCTCACACTTCACCTTCTTATAATAGTGGTGGAAATCATGCTAATTGACACTATACCATTAGTTTAAAAAAGTTTTTTGCTTCTACTTTAATATTGTCAAAATGTTACATAGGGCCGTTTACGTTTTAGCTAACGATATGTAGATGCAATTAAAAAAATATATTTTCCAAAAAAAATAAACTATTTGTTTCATACATTTTTAAGCTTATTTGAATGAAAAAGAAATTAGCGATTTACCGCTAAATTTTTTTACTTGTTTTTGAATTAGCTATTTTCTAGCGATTTTCCAACAATATTTGGCTATATTTTTCGGGATATAGCTGTGTGTCAGTGACATCAATTGCGATTGTGTTGGTGAGATTAGTCTTTTCTCTTACATTCACAGTGAGCGAAATGTGAGGTTGCGAGGCCTAGTGAAAGGGGTTTTCTAAAACAGATGTGATCAGGAAGCAAATTTTCGCAAATCGAATTCACACGTATTTTTATTCTCTTTCATTTAGCCTTATTTGAGACAAATTTTCGCTTATATTTCAACTAATTTTTCTCAAACAATTAACACACCATATAATAACATAGTAGCATAAATATATTTCTATTTAGAGCCCTCAAAATAGGCCTTGCGATACTTTCCTGTGAATGAGAGTGTTTTTCAGCTTGCAAAATAAAAGAGCGTAAGCGTACGTGTGAGTTTTGTTTCCCCAATTGTGTATGGAGCTCACATCACTGTTATAATATATGTATATATATATATATATATATATATATATATATATATAATAAAATTAATTAACAAAATGCATAGATTGAATTCAAATTTATGCAATTTGTAGATTTTTAGAAATAACTATTCAAATAGTTCATAATATTTCTATTGATGGTATCCGGATGATATGAGAAATCAATAAAGTTGAAACAATTGTTGAATAACGCTTCACGATTTTGCGTGTCATCCTTGCGTAGGGCCATGATATCGTTCAAATTTTAGTATATGTTCTGCCGAAGCAAGAACACTAATATATAAAATTTCGCCCAATATTGGAGTAAATACTGAGTACTCGAGTATACCTACGTAACACATCACTATTTTAACTTGAAAATTTCTAATGGAAAAGTGTTAGTTTACTCTTTGTTACCATTGAGAGAAATTTCCAAAAATTTCTTCTTATTCTCTCGTTGATGCATAGTAACAGAAAAATAAATGGGTAGAGCTTTTAAAACGGGTGATCAAACAAATATACACTTGACGCAGTATATAAATTTTATAAAATATCAAGACATTGTAAGGAGATAAGAATAGACAATTGAAAACGAAAAACTTGTGTTATTTGCTTCAACTGAGAAACTTAATTTAATCTCATTTTTGGATAGGCAACAAGTGAATATAAATAACTTAGTTAGAATAACTTGTATATAAACAGTAATTGAAAAAAAACTGTTAGAGTTTTATTTTTTAACAAAAATAAGTTGAGTGTTTCTAACGATGAAAAAAATAATACTGATATTGTATGCTACTTTTGCTTCGGCTAACAGATTAGTAAGAAAACTATTTTTAACATTGAATCCTGTTTGAAAATTTGAATTTTCAATGCCGGCTAATTCTAGAAAAAATAGCAGCTAAGAAATCTTGCAAAAAAAAACCTAATTAGAGCAACGATTCAAAGGATTTAATTTCAGTGCAGAGATAAAACTATAATTAATTTTTTATTATTTTAAAATGGTGCATAATTTTTTTACGATTTTATGGGAAAATTTTAAATTCGCTGAGCAACAACACACCAACTTTTGAGTGGTGCTTTACTTTTATGCTGTGATGTTTACTAATTTCATGTCGCTGATTTCAAATATAACCTGAATTCTTTGGCAACAGCTGTGGCTTACGAGATATAGTTTTCGCGAAAATATCATTGTGAATATCATTGTGAAAAATCTCCCGCCTGTAGATGAATTTTCTTTATAAATAAATTCAGCTTTTCATTACTTGTTTCCTTCAAACGATCATAGACTAAACATTCTATACAACAAAATCACTAACTACTTTTTATAGAAATTCTGAAATTTATAATAACTTCTTTTTAGTTCTGACATACTAAAAATTTATTTGTTTCTTTTAGACCACATATGAGTATGATGTTCATTGGACTCCTAGAGAAAATAGTGATCTGCTGCGAGCTAAAGAGTTGAATCGAATAGTAATGGAACAAATAAGACGTTGTAATATATTATATGCGCAAAGGACTGAGCTCATTCGCTATATTAACATGACAGAAGGAGATTTAGATCAGGGTGATATGAAGTGCTTGAACAAAAGTCACATCTTAATGCCAACTGTTTATAATATTGAAAAGTCTATGAATGCTTGTATTAAAAAAGCCGAAGATGCCATCCCCAAGTCTGTCTTTCCCTTTGTACGTTTAAAGACGACGCTGAAGGGTGTCGTCAAAATTTGATATTTGAAATAGTCAGTACATTTTACAACATTTCTTTTTATATTTTCAGGTTCAAAAAAGTGATCCAGATCTACTTTCACTCAAAGTCGACAAGATGGTAGATGCAGTGACGAAAGCTGTAAGATGCGGCAGAGATGTTAAAATTGAAACGGAGTCTAGAGTTACAATGATTTGGAGGGCAATTGAGAATTGTTTCCTTAATCATTAACTTTGAATTCACATTGAAAGAATTTTAAGATATTTTTGTGGAAGTGCTTTTCTTTACTCTCAAAAATTATCAATAAATGCGTTTCGACTTATCAGGAAGCGATTATTAACAATATCCAGTTATATATTACTTACACAAACGTGGAAGTCTTACAGTTTTAATTCTTAAAAAATAATGTGGTCTAATATTTATTAAGCTTAAGGTCTCTTTATTTTTATTATATTATAAAATTGTTTTTCAATATTTCGTCACTCCTTTGTGTGACTTCTTCAGGAAATTTATTTTTAATTTGAATTAAAAATAAATTTCCTGAAGAAGTCACACAAAGGAGTTACGAAATATTGAAAAGCAATTTTATAATATAATAAAAATAAAGATTTATTAAGCTTAATAAATATTAGACCACATTATTAATCAAAAAGAAGTCAAAAAACTAGAAGAATTATTCTTAAAAAATATTTATATTGGCAACGGATGGTGAACTATAATAAATTTTATTAAGGTTAAACAAGTTGTTAATCAAGAGCTTTTTCCCAAAAATTCGATGGTACTTGAATTCATTTGGAAAAATAAAAGCATGCGGGCTTTTCTGATTCTTTGAACACAATTTTAAAGGAGTCATTTCTGTTGAATAACAGGATAATTAAGTATCTTTTAGATGACACAACCATTGTTAGCACTGGGCTCATTCCTGGAAAACAAGGAGATGTTTATCTCCTGAATATTATCTGAATAACTTAAAAACGTGCTCCAGCCGCACATATGCAGTATTAGGTGCACCTCAAGGTAGTTCTAAGTAAAAAAATTATATTTTCAAGCCCATATTGGTGCAATATTGGTGCCACTAAAATATGCAAATAAATACTTATACGGCAATAGAAATGTATTCTATCTAGCGGGACATTAAGCAAAAAACTAGTCCTTAAAAATGTAAAACTTGCATTTACATCTGCACCGTGTAGTGAATTTTCAAGGCTTTTGGTTGATATTTGTTGTTTTGAGAAGCTTTTAAATTCAGCAAAGTTGCGAAAAATGCTTGCGTTTGCATAGACTTTTTACGAATTTGAGAGGTTTATAATATTTATATGTTTTTTGCGGTTAAATGAATAAAGGTTTTACGTTGATTCTTTTTTCGAAGAAAGCCTATGCCAATAGCTACTTGTTGTTCGTTCGAAATTACAATAAGAGTATGTGCTTTGATTTCGTTTTCCAAAAAATATATCAAAATATTTTGGAAAGTGAAGGGCAGGGCGATCTAAAACGTGTTACACAACAGGACAATTCTGTGTGCATGCTTTTGGAATCAACAAAAAACGTTGCACGTTTTTTTGTTTTTAAGTTACAGCTAACGACTCCCACATACTATTTTTAATTATATTTCCATTATTTATTGGACACTAATATATATACTATTGTTGTTTCCAATATGACTTCGTCAGGAATTTGTTGTCTGCTTAATCCTGATTGTTTTTGCTAAATCTGTGGTGAATATACATTTAAACCTTTCGCCCCTACTGGGATTATATACCCCAGTGACGTTCCTTACTTCATACCTTTTGTTTTTCTTATTACAATTTAATATGTAATATATCCCAATAAAGCTAGAATGTTTACTTGTGATTAAACTAAAAAATAACTGTGTTAAGTTATAACGGGCATAATTTGTGTGCACTTTATTTGCATGGAGTCACGTGTTTTTTGGCAGATTCAGTTTTTATTTTGTTAAAAACGTAGAAGTTCTTGTTGTTTTACTCACATATTTATATAAAAGCGACAAGTAAGTAAGGGAATATTATTTTTAATATATTAAAAAATATTTTCAAACTGTATAGTGGTAGAATGTTTTCCTTTTCATTGGGACATATTGTCACAATAAGTTTATCAAGCGGGATCTATGATCCCAATAAGTTTTCAAGTGGGATCTATGATCCCAATAAGTTTTCAAGTGGGATCTATGATCCCAAAAAGGTTTAAAAATAAAAATTTGATGTGAATGTCCCACCGAAAAGCGTTATTGGGAGTATATGTCCAAGGATAATGCTAAGGATATTTTAATTCTAAGTGCCACAAACTTAGAATTAAAAGGGAAAGGGTTAAGAAATACCGAAAACCTATATTGGATTTTGTGAAAACTGCGTATCATGAATACTTTAAAACAAAATTGTGTAATTAGGACAAGCCGTGAGTTTCTCATATTATATGCCAGAAATGTGTAGAATGTCTACGGTTATGGTCCAGTGGAAAAAGAGATGCATTAATGTTCTTAACGAAAATAATCGGAATTAATGCTGGAAATTGGAGTAAATGGTCATATCCTCACTTATCTTCCGTTTAACGACCACAATTCAAATCACGAGAGGTACAACCCAGCACATCTGAATTTTCTGATATTCCAAATCTTTGTGAACTTGAACGACATACGTCAGGAGAAGACTCCGATCCAGACTACAAGTGTATCCTTTCAGAACCTCAACGATTTAATCAACAAGAACTAAATGACTTAGTAAGAGATCTGAACTTACCGAAAGAGCTTCTGATATTTAGCATCTCGTTTAAATGAAATAAATTTGCTTACTCCAGGAACCAACATCACATTTTATCGTACCCGAGAAAAAAAACCTGTTACTATATTTTTTCTCAAGAGAATGATTTAGTTTTTTGTCACAATATTGGTTGTATTTCGCAATATATGGGATTAAAAAAGTACCAAAGTAGCGATTTTCGTCTTTTCATAGACAGCAGCAAAAGAAGTTTAAAGTGTGTTTTGATTCATAACGGCAAAATGTATGGATCCATCCGACGACTTTAAAAGAAGAACACGCCCATGTTTCAAAGGTTATGGACAAAATTAAGTACCAAGACCACAACTGTGTCGTTTGTGTTGATCTGAA